>JACWRQ010000215.1:48090-63715 GCA_014849955.1 Cryphonectria carpinicola | reverse complement strand
ACACCGCTCTTGTTAGCATAAACCCAATCAGTACTTAGGAATCTCAGGATTACTGCAGTGCTCATTACAAATTAAAGCATTTGATATTATCATTTATTTATTATTATTTATATTAATAAATTGTATCAATTTCTATTAATTCTACATATATTATTCTACTATAGGCTATGCTAAAGCATCCCTAGTTATCAGATCTTTTATTATGCTAATATTTCTTTCCTATATTAGATTAGGTGTATATAATTCAGAGAATATAAGCTTTCCTTTATTTTTCCAATTAATATTTATACTATCTATTATTAATCTTTATAATAAATGCAATAAAATTTATTAGCTTTATAGATTATTCTGCATATATAAGATTATCTTTGATCTTATTCTTAAATCTATTATAGTATTAGGCAATAAAAGCTGCATTATCCTACTATAAGTATAAAAAGATTTTTCGGAATTTCATAGTATATTTAGCTGCAGATTTAGTTTGCTTAAGCTTAAGAAGCTTTTATTCAGCTTTATACTATTTATCTATATTGCTAAAGATATCTTTAAATGCCTATTTAAGATTATCAAAATTATCGAAGATATACTTAGTATTCTTATTCTATTTAGGCTTATTATACTTGAAGTAGTTTCTAAAGGTAGGCTTAAACTAGGTGAATATATCTCCCTTAAGTCTAGTTTCAGCGAAGATAACCTTATCAGCTTTCTTTAGGAACTTTTTCTCTTTATAGTAGAAATAAGCTTTGCATTAGATCAAAAAAGCTTAAAGAATATAATATTTTCTATTATAAGATATAAAAGCTTCCATTTTATAGTGAAACTCCTTGCTATTCAACTTCTATTTCTCAAATTCCTTAATATGCTTTATAAATGCTTTAATTTGATTAGTAAGATTAATAGCACTACTGCTAATAAATCCAATTAGGATTTAGAAAGCTATTATATTTCCATATTATTCAAGAGATATATATTAAACTATTCCTAAATAAGAGTTATCAAAATATAATAAGTATTATAATAATCCTAAGATTCCTAAATATTAATTGAATTTATGCTAATAAGAGCAATATCAAAGTATAAATCTTTAAATATAGAAATATATAAATCCTAATAAGAATACAAATATTTATTATCTTTAGAGCTATTCAAATATATAATAAATAAATACTTAGATTGATAATTGAAAAGCTATATATAATAATCTATCTAATAGTAATAAATATATCCTTATATATCCAGCTCTTTATTGTGGATTACCTGGCTCACTGTGATCCTGGTAAGTGGCTCACCTGGCTCGCTGTGATCCTAGTGAGCAGCTCATCTGGCTCACTATGATCCCAGTGAGTGGCTCACTCTTTCCATCGTGATCCAACCCTAACCCTTGCTTACGTAATCTCTGGCGGTTGTCCGATGTTAGGTTGTGACACCTGGTCCCTTCACTGGCGGGGCTTGTTCCGTGACCTGCATGTTGGATGGGTCATAACAAATAGGGATAGTTGACCAAAATAGACACCTTGTGACTGTGGATCAATATGAGCAGCTTGAAGGGAGCAACTTCACATGTGCGGTGACCGTTCTGGCAGCAGCCACGAATGACCGATGCATAAATAGATGCTCACTCAGTAAAGACGCTCGCTACTGTTCCGAGTGTCTGTGACCGATCTCTGTTGGGTATATTGTTGATGCTAATCTTGAGGGCTTTTGAAGTTGCAAGATCGATAACTGTCATGATGGAGTCGAGTCAATTGCCTCAAAACCCCTTAGTCTTCTTCTTCTTCTTCCCTGCTAGATATTATCATAATCGCGAGTCTCGAGGTCACAACGCCCATCAGGATCAGAACATTAATAAATACCGTAGCCCAGCCCAGTCCCATTGCCACAGACCCGAGGCCTGTCCTGACAGCTCCATTTGTCAAGACCGTGACCATCGTTGCCGCCCCTGAACTGCCCAGATGTTGCCAAAAGACGGAGAGCAGTGCCATGATGGCGGCCCCTAGGGAGAACCATATCGACAGATCCAATAGAGGAAATTTTCGTTGAATCCAGTGTATTTTGCTGCTGCTTCTTGCTCTTGTTCTTGTGCTGCCAGAGGACAGCTCGCTGCCTTCAGACTCCACTGTTTCTACCCTTGTCCTTACGATGGCAATGACACTCAGAATGAAGAGACA
The DNA here is from genome assembly GCA_014849955.1 of Cryphonectria carpinicola. Lineage (NCBI taxonomy): Eukaryota > Fungi > Ascomycota > Sordariomycetes > Diaporthales > Cryphonectriaceae > Cryphonectria > Cryphonectria carpinicola. Next base: position 61,547 of record JACWRQ010000215.1, on the reverse strand, counting down.
AACAAAACTGAAGCCTATTGATATGAACCTGGTAGCGGATTCGTTAGTTGTATGGCATTGCAGTGTGATGACTTGTTCCAGGATCGTGTCTGGTGGAGGGGTTCGTGGAGGCTCACATCAGTCCATCGAACACAACCTCGTCTCTGAAACTTTTGCCAAGATGAACAAGGCCGAGCGGATCATATGAGGATGTCGCGTTTGCATCGGCTGTCGCGGATGATACCTCGGAGACCCTCTTGATGATGGTATTGAAGTTGGGCGAGCATGACCAGCCTGAGGGTAATTTGACACAGGCCCCAATGAAGCCCACACGTACTTCCAATGCGTGAGTGGTGTTACCGACCGCGGATGCAAGCAGCGCTGATACGTTACTGTTGGACGTAATAATGTCGGGGTTTGCGTAGGACAGTGAGAGCAGGTAGATGTTGCGAAGGCCATGAACGACACAACCAGCTGAGACGAGTGCTAAGGATGTGGAGTCCATGTTTAGTTCACGATAACTAATTCATGTCCAGGCGATTTGCTAGTTCCTGGATCAGTTGTAAACTTACAGAAGAAAGCGATCCCAATCATGGTTAGCATCATCATGATGTGGGAATAGCCGATGAACGGCGCGAACCTCCTCCAGCCCCTCAATGGCGGCGTGGACGAAGTCGTTGAAGCAGTCGTTGCATTGGACCTCCGAGAGGATCGAGGCGCGTTCGAGTTCCTCGATGCACGGGACCTATTTGATCTCTGCGAGGGGCGTACCCCATTCGATCTGGTCGAGGGAAGAGTTGCCTGCGACCCTCGCGCGGCGTTATCCTTTTTTGATTTCTTTGACGACTTCAAGATGGCAGATAGCCAGCTGGGCGTCTCAGCGACGGCCATCTCGGATAATGACTGATAAGAGAAGTTGCACTTCGCTGTCGCCTGGGACAACACGGTCGTGATGTCTCGTGGGAACTTGAGATTCTGGCTGACAGCTGGAGTGCTACCAGCGCGGGCTGAGTTGAAGGAGAGAGACCCTCCTCATCGAATCTAGTGCCTGCAGGAGTTTTGCTTGTAGTTTGAGAAGTGTAATAATAACATTGATAAGATTGCTCATCTGTCATTGGTAAGCGCTTGTAATTCTGGGGCAACCTGCATACTCCAGTATGCTAAGCACTTATCTGCAATGCAACCTCATTAAGCACACGTTCTGTGGACAGTTGATCTCCACTGTAAACCCTTTTCCTGGGGGTAGTGTTTAGCCGCATGCATGTGGTGGAAACTCGGTCGTAGGGTAACCCCTCGACTCAACTTTTTCATTGTTTCGTAAACCTGTAAGCCTCACCGACTGATTTCTCAAATCGAGGACAATGGACGCGCCGAATCAACCATCGCAAAAGCTCGGATCAGTGAAGGGCGGGCCAGGAGATGGTGAGCCGGCGCAGCTGTCGTCACGAGAGCCAGCTCTCGCTGATATTAACGAACATGCAGAGGAGGAGGCCAATCAGGTTCAGTCCACAGAAGAACACCCCTCATCCACAAAGCGCAACCAAGACGATGATTTATGGACACCTCTACATGCTGCCGTTGAGTCTGGAGATGAAAGTCTTGTCCAAGAGCTGATAGATAGAGGTGATGCCTTGGAAGCCGCTGCTTCAGATGGCAGAAAGCCCCTGCTGCTCGCTGCGGAAAAGGGGTTCGTGGATATCGTCGAGCTATTGGCTGACAGCGCATCCATCGAGTCTGCCAACGAAGCTGACCACTCGACGGCCCTGATCCGGGCATGCGAGCAACAACATGACGCAGTGGTCAAGCTTCTCGTTGAGAAAGGAGCGAATATCGAGGCGAAACGCATTGATGGTCGGACGCCTTTGCTCATCACTGTGGCATCAGGGAACAAAGACCTGGTCCAATATCTCCTACAACACGGAGCAGACAAGGCGGCAGAGTCGGAAGACGGGAAGACAGCTGAGGACCTCGCAAAGGACGACGAGGGCCTTCTCAAGATCCTCAGGCGAAACTACCTACTCCAAGGGCCAGAGATCGGACTCAAGAAGAGCGAGCCAGAGTTGCGGTTCAAGAATGTGCGCCTCCCCGAGAAGCCAAAGGACGCACTGAAGCAGGGGGCTTGTAAATCCACACAGGCAGTCGTTGTCCAATTCTTCATCGGACGCAGCGAGCAACGCTCTCAGCCAGTTCTGATCTCTGTAGATGAGCTCATATACGACAGAGGCCCCAGCGCGTCCGTTAACTCGCCGCCGAAGAGCCCGCCTTTCAGCCCGCCTGCCCACCCTCGGGGACAAAAGACCGGAAGAGGAGAACCAACCTTCACTTGGTACCATATTCCGGCAAACAACGTATGGTTCCCTGTTGTCTTCTGACTTGGTCGTACTGAGCTGACTGGCACGTACAGATAACATGGGTAAATGTATAAGAGACCCCTCATCGAAGGAGAGAAAAAGAAAATCAAAAAAGCATACTGATTTGTGGGGACTAGGATCTCATCGTCCGCTTGCTTGCTGAACGGCAACCCGATGCTGCGATGCCAGACGAAAGTTTCCGATCAAAACTGGGACTCAGTCCAATCAGAGGACGTGGCAGACGCCAGAGAACCGGTGCTTTCTCTTACAGGAGGCCGTTATCCAAGTCTCTCAAGGTCGGCAGTTAATCGAGCTGCTCGGATGTGCCATGGCGATGCTGACCTCGTGGACTTCAGACGGATCCAACTATGTCATGGGACAGTGGAAAGACGGAGCAGGCTGTCTCGTTTGTACGTCAACATCTGTTTCGAGACACTATCCAGTGGAGCATGACGGCTAACGTACATTTCACCAGATCCCCTATCTCCATTATGAGACGTACGCAAGTCACAGAGAAGCGAGTGACGTGACAGAATATCTCAAGATGACTAAAAAACTTCTAGGCTTCAATAGAAATGCATCCCATGCTGCTCAAATGCTTGGGAACACATTTGTCAATGCGTCACATCGCCACGGTCCCCCTCCAGTTCCTTTTCCCGTGCCTCCTCCTGGCATGCGGGCTGTTCCTCGTATGCCTCACCAGTCGTACGCACCGACTGCTCCACCACCACCTGGTCCACCACCTGGCCCATCGCCGCCATCTCACCTGCCACCTGGAATCCGTGGGCCACCTCCTCCACCGCCAATGGCAAGCAGTAACCGGCCAGAACAGTCTTTATTTCCACCTGGACCTCCTCATACACTACCGGAAAACCCTCCACCCCCGGCTCCTGATACCAATCTCACGGTCCAAAAGGGTGGATTGGGACACCGGGCAATGTTTGTCCCACACCGATCAAAAAAAAAGCATTCAGAGACCAAAGTCGAATGGTGGTGGGGCGGCCCACGTTCGAAAACAGTCAAGGAAAAGTCAAAGAAGGAACGCGTCGAAACCTTAACTCGCGGACGTGGGAAATTTGAACTCCCTTATGCGCTCCTTATACGCGGCTATGGAGTCCCCGAGGAGAATGGACAGGTCCCATTCCAGCCACGGAGAACACTAGACCAATACTTCTATTCCCATCTCGACGACATCTCTCGCCGCGATCAAGATCAGGTGGTGTATCGCTACACTAAACAAGACGGATTCCCCAAGATCTTCATGGTCGATCAGATGTGGCTGTGGATCATTAACGGAGGTACGAGTACATCTGACAACTTTGCATCTCATGGCTTTCTCTAATACACCCGAAACTAGACACTCTGATCACTTGCCTTCCTACTCGGTGGCGTACTGAACCCGCCAAACCGTCCCCGGTGGTGGCAATGGCAGCACCTGAAGATGACCTGCTACAAGGCCCATCAATTGAGCCACCAGGACCAACAGATGACACTTCTGAGCCTTTCTTCATGACTCCAGCCCATGAGGATATAAATCTCGATTTCGACATACCGGATCTCATTGAAGAGATCATCGATGTCGAACCGACCGACGAGAAAGAGTTGAATGTGCACACGAGACCTCACAGCCAGGGGGACTCTGCTGCAGATCCTATGGATGTCCAGCATAGAGTCATGCGTCATCTCAAGGAAACAGCAAGAGAACCCGTCACATCCATTTATGACTTGGCTGGCCTGATTGCTACCTGTTGTGTTTCTGTGTTTGACGAGAACCAGATCCCCGAGGAGATGCAATTCTTCGACTTCTTCGAGCGCTCGATAGGCAGTATTGTAAGTGGTCCGCCAGAATATCAACTGTCCAATATTTAACCAGCTCCTGACTGGGAGCAGATCGAGGGAGCGACTCAGAGTCTCTACAATTTCAAGAGAGAACTGAGTTCCGACCCATATCACCTCGACGAGCCGACGGATGATGACCTCAACATCGCAAAAGAAATCGACCTACTCGTTGAGATAGAAGACATACAGGATGAGTTGCGTATTCTAAAATTAGTGCTGAAAGACCAGAAGATGGCTTCACAGCAGCTGGACTCGATCCTTTGGCAGGGGAAAAAGAAGCTTGGCCTTTCCCACAACGAGGTTGAGGAGGTCCATCCTATGATCGACCTGAGCTGCCTCAAACATCACTCCGACCGGATACTCGAGATGGAGAAACTCGCCGAGACGGCACATGATTCGGTGAGTGAACTTGACCAGACCAAGCGAGGTCGGATTCATCTTGATTACCACTGGAGCATTGCTTGATCAGCTTGGTGTTTTTGGAGATACTGAATCGCTGGCAGCTCAAACACCTCATCGACCTAAAGCAGAAACACGCCAATTTCTCCGAGGCTATTTCTTCGCGTAAATTAGCAAGGGAGACGGCAAAGAACACAGAATTACAGATCCAGCAAACGGAAGAGATGAACAAACAAGCTCTAGAGACTGCTAGGCAGGGGAAAGTCCTTATGGTCTTCACGGTCGTCACGATCATCTTTGTACGCCTCCCAACAATCTTTGAAGTCGAGAAGGAAATTTGCCCCTTCCTATGCTCTAACCCCTTCCCTGGAGGGGGAGAACGTAGAATGCCAGTCTATGTGCAACTCGCTAACCGGTCTGCAGCTACCCTTATCATTCATGGCGGCTTTCTTCGCCATCAATATCGATGTCTTTCCGGTCAACGAGGCTGGCAAGCTTGAACTCGGCTATATTCTCAAATATATGCGTAAGTGACCGCATCATGTGGCATTGAACCCGGTTTCATGCCAGACAAGTGTCTTTCAGATCAACACAATCCTCGCATTTCGAACTTGGTCAACTGCTAACATGAAACAAAACCTCTAGTAAGCATCAGCCTCGCATTAGCCATCCCATTTGTTCTGCTCGTATTCAGGATCGACTACGTGAAGCAGATGGGCAAATCTGTCCATGGAGGTGTCCTCAATGCCCTGCACTCCCCACGTCTTATCCCAGTCCTTGGTTACAGCACTCTGGGTCTAATTGCTGTTATTGTGCCGTCCATCATCTGGACCTCGAAGCTGGCCAATACCTCAAAGATCGCAGTCACGATTTGCCTTGTGCTGGCCGTGGTGCTCGTCGCTGCTGGTATCGGTCTAAAAAAAATCATGGACCTAGCACGGATGGCGACAGATCGCTCGACGGCGACTACTAGTAGTTTGGAGTACCCTTGGCTCGACTGAAACCTATGAGCTGCTGGGGCTGATTTGAACGCAGGCACGGGATTCGATGTGCTTCAGATGGATGCGTAGTTAATGTTCAAGGTTTTGAGGGTTGTGAGGACCCATTCCCCTCAACTAAATAGTATACGCTGCTCTTTTGATAATACCCCCCGATCATTGTGAAAAATGTGCTGTAGTTTTGATCTGGCCTTGATGAAAATGAACAATCACTACTCCTCTCTCTCAAAGATGGAAAAGCTCAGCACGCCATGGAAACTTTTAGGAAATATATCTTCTGCATCTTTTCATTTGCCATCATTATCTTTAATGAAATCTCTACCTTTCTCTAATCACATGAAACGCTATCAAAACGACCCAAATCAAGCTTGGTGATTTCGCACGACGTCGAGTATCCTTACATGAAAAATTTCCAGAATTCGAGCTTGTTTGTGCTGTTGTATTGATCGACACCATGCTATCAGTGTGACTCGCTGTCGCAGGCAGCCACTGAGATCATCCCTCATGTAATCAGTCGTCAGCACACCCTCCGCTTGCAGGGGCATAAGCCACGCATGCAGCCGAGCCTCGCTTTGCGTCAGCTCCCTCCGGTCTTTCCAAGTATACAAACTTCTTCCTTACTCACCGTTGTGTGTCGCAGCTGTTGGGAAATCAAATTCGGATCGTCCCTTTCAAGCCATCATGCACAAGTGTCTTCTCGCCCCACCTAGGTAAGTGTTCTGTGATAGACCACAGACCAAGAACAGCCTGGGACACGATGGAAGAGCCTGAAGGCACAAACGACTTGGTGGTCGTCACGGTGGACGATGTAAATGAGAAAGACGATGCGACAGAGACGCCGAGAGAACAAGCCAGGGAAGACTTGACGGAAGAGCCTGCCGACGACGATAAATCGGAGGTAGAGGATGATGCAGCCACCGCCACCACCACCGTGGAGGACACTGATGAGGAGGATGACACGAAGGAGACCACCGAAAATCCACCCAAATACGACTGGATGGTCATGCCAGGGCATTCCAGTTTGGAAGGAATGCAGGCGCCCTACTGTTTCATCTATCGGGCACTATCAAGTCCAGATTCGACCCGAGTATTGATCGTGTCCGGATCCGACGACAGGGAAAGCGAAATCCACTGCCGCCTGGTCGAGATACACCTCTCCGAGGTCCGCGACGGCGACAATGGGTACACGGCCCTTTCGTACGTGTGGGGGAAGCAATACCGCAACTGTGAGATATGGATCGGGGAGCACAAGTGCCACATCAACCCCAATCTCGACTCGGCACTCCGCCATCTGCGCCGCCAGGACCGTCCAATCCGGCTCTGGATCGATGCGCTCTGTATCAACCAGATGAATCTCCTCGAGCGCAACCAGCAGGTGCAGCAGATGCGCAGCATATACGCCGCGGCCTCGGAGACAGTCATCTACCTCGGAGCCCAGGATGGTGGCAAGACCGGCCTCTCTGCTTGGAACTTTCTCGAGCGGAATAGCTCCTGGGCCTGGAATGACCACCAGGACCGTGACTACACAGTTGCGGCGAAGTTGGAGAAATTAGTCTGGTTTCGCGGGGAGTGGAGGGATGTCGAGATTGACGTGCTGTCCCGACCATGGTTCCGAAGACTTTGGGTTTTTCAGGAGGCCGTGGTCTCGAGATACCTGTCTATACAGTGCGGTCCCCGGCGCATCCCCTGGGATGACTTCTGCGCAACAGTCCTGTCTCCGAAATCCCACGACCGATACGGCTCTAGCCTCCTGTACCTCAACAACGCAGGTATCGTGCGGGATATAGCTCTCTCGCGCAGTGAGTACCTATGCAGCCAAGGTCTACACCAGTTTCTGCCAACCTGGAAAATACCAAAGCCATTGGACACCTCATACGACGGCTTGACCATCTTGAAATTGCTTGCGAGAACGCGATACCTTCAAGCCTCGGATGCGAGGGACAAGATCTTTGCCTTGCTGGGCATAGCCACCGATATCGACGCGAACGATCCTGGCTTCGCCATCGACTACCGCGTACACTACTACGAGCTGTATGTCCGGTTCGCAAAACACATCATTCAAATGATGAGATCATACGACATCATCTCATACGTGAATACTGCAGCCGAGTCGCTCTTGTCTGGACCATATCTGCCATCTTGGGTGCCCAACTGGGACTACGAGGATATTTTATCCTATAGCAGCGACCGTACGATCCTGGAGACCCTCCCGGCAGAGACACCGACGCAGAAACAAGCTCGCCAGAGCCGAATCTTGACCTCTTGGTCTAGTGATAACAATTACTTGGGACTTGTGTCACCAGGGCGGATCATCGGCCAGATTGAGGAATACACCTTACCGTTACGGCTAGTTGGGCTGGACGAGGTCTGCTTCGAAGCCGAGAGAGCCAGGGTGGGCCAAGAAGACGACATGTTCTATCCCATCATGGCACTATGGACCGAAAGGTTCTTCTTTAGTCCTCATGACTCCGACTCCGGCGCAGGTGGTACATTGGTCAAAGACAAAGAGCAGTGGCCTATCGATATTGCCAGCCCAGGGGGTCGCACACTTGAAGCCATGAAGAGCCCTCTGCGGGCGACACGTTTCTCTTCTCATCTAGACCGTGGCAGGATGAAGGACTGCAGCTCGGTCGAGCACCACCTGTACGCCAGAGGACGCCAGACCGCCAGCTGGTCGGATGGCAACAATAAAGCCGTGGTCCCTATCATAGATGGAGAGTCGATCGTGGACGGCAAGAGACTGGCCATCTGCATCACGACGGAGGCCCCCTTTGAGCAGCTGGCTCTTGTCCCGGACCTGGCAAGGGTAGGCGACCTGATTGTTCAGCTGAGCGGCTCGCGTGTGCCTTATGTTGTCAGGCCTCATGGTGGTCAGTACTGGACGGACGAGATTATTAATATGAGCTGGATGTTTGAAGAGGGGCCGACCGTGAAGGCTGTGAGGTGCAGGCTTGTTGGCGAGTGTGTGCTCAACGGGTTTGAGGAGTTGCCTGGAGATTTGATGCGGACGGCTGTCGCCATATTTTAAATAATAATAACAATGTGCTTCATAATAGACATGTTCCTCACAACAACTGCTTTATTCTCGCAGGACTCACAGGTAGTCCACGACCACTAAATATCGTCGAGGTTGTGTTAGAAGAGTGCCTCCAGCTCAAAATTGTTCAAGAAAGATTTCCCTTCAGGTCCACCCATCACTTTCAGAGGTCCTTTCGAACAACCTTTCATGTTTCGAAACCGCCGTGTACATACAAAATCCCCTATTATCTTATTTGCAAAACCATGAACACCATTTGAACTTTCCAGAGATCCCATACTTACGTACCTGGCAAGTATGCATTATGAGAGGATTAGGACACCGGAACGTAACCACCCGACACCAAAGGCAAACCCGCGCAGCCACAATCTACACGACACCAACCAAAACCCCTGGAAAAATTTCCGCCAAGCCTCGCTTCCTGGCCCGAGTTTCCCAAGATCTGGTGATTCTCCCCCCCAAACCGGGTGCAAGACAGACGACGCCCTGCAGAGACCCAACATCGGTGCACCAGAACCCGGTTCTATTCAGGAAACTCCTGGCCCAGGCTCCGCGAACCCAGGTTCTGGCCAGTAGACAGAATCATGAGAGCTGACATGCTCATCATATAAGAGCGGAAAGGGCCGGGCCTGATGGCAGGGCCGAGGAAGGATAATAAGTAGCAGGCTGTGTGGGCCCCCAAGACTGTTCCTTCAGCACACTTTCGGATCTATCGTAATAGTCCTTTTTTGTGTGTGATCGTGAGATTCACCGTCCGTCATAAACAATGAAGCAGAGGGCCCTCATCACGCTTCCCTGCCTCGTTACAGGCGTCGCAGCCCAGAGCACGGCCGGCGCATACGATCAGTGTAAGATGATGATATAGAGTAATGCCAAGGCATAAACATGGTTTTGTCTCCAATGGAAACTAACACTGCGCCAAGGCGGAGGAAGCGGCTACACTGGCCCCACGGCCTGCGTCTCGGGGTATTACTGTACGGATTATAATGCGTACTACTACCAGTGCGTGCCCGGCACGACGACGGGAGAAGTCTCGACGACGAGCGTGTCGTCCACCCCAGTGTCGTCCACGGCCACGGCCACTACTACTGGTACCACGAGCGCGAGCACCAGCTCCACTGCCTCCTCCCCAGCAGCGACGACGACGACGACGACGACTACGGCAACAACAATCACAGCAAGCACCACAGCCTCGGACACCGTCACGCCCTCAGGCACGTCGACCCTCTCGTCAGGCTGGTACTGGATCCGCGCGGTGGAGACGCCCTACTACCACTCGTACCTCCAGGCGCTCCCAACCGCCACCCCTGGTGACGCCCTGATGGACAGCCCCCTCACGGCGGGGCAGTTCAACATCATCGACGGCCAGCTCGTCTACAATACCGGGTCGGGGACCGACAACGCCCTGTACATGTGGGTCGAGGACCCGGCAGACAAGACCCAGCGGGCCCTGTTGACGTGGTTCAACTCGACCGAGAACACGTATGGGAATTTCTCCTTCTCAGGGGACACGGTGACGTGGGTCGACCCGGATGTGGACAGGGGGAACACGGCTGCCTTTTATGTTTGTCCCGACAACACGACGGGGGCCAACGACTTGTATGTGAACACGGGGGCGTATGATTATGAGACGCCTTCTGGGTGCTATGACATTGATGTGAGTACAAGTCAAATTTCCCACGTCGTTAGAGAGCTTCATGGTGCAGAAGGATAATGTATGGCCCGTGGCTAATTGTGACTGATGATAGATTCATTCTTATGGCGGGTCAACGGCCACCGTTTGAGCCTGGGGAGAAAAAGAAAAGGCTTTAATAGTTTATGAGGAAAGTGGGATGGAATGGGATGCAAGCCGTAAACGAGAAGCCCGTATAATGTGACCACTTGTTGCACGATATGATCCTCCTCTCTCTCTCCAGTCGAAAGAGCCAATCTAGACACGTGTATAAATATTGTCACTGTACATAAAAATGCCATGACAGCGCGTTGTCCACTTGGCTCTGAGTCTTTTAGCTGGAATCTCGACATATGCTTCTTGTTCCCTCCACCCATTGCCCTGGAATCACGAAACACTGTAGGCACCGTATGGCGGTCACTAGGCCCCTCTTTCAACATGACTTGTTGGCTGCGAAAGAAGAAAAGAAAAAAGAAGAAGAAAAGGGTCCCAAAAAGATTGAAAAGGCCCCCCCCCCCCCTCTCTCTCTTCTTGAGAAGAGAAAAGAGAGGGAAAGGAGAAAGAAGGAAGGGGGGGGGGGCACAGCAGACTCGACCAAACCCCGAGGTTTTGGCCATTGCAGCAAAGAAACGCCATCCGAGTGTAGATGATGATCACCCCGTCAACGGAATCAAACCTTGACAAACTTTTTCTGATAGAATACTTTAGTCTGTCATGAGGCAACTTTCCCCAGGATAGGCCCTAGCATTCGCGCCCGATTGATATAGAACCCTGTTACAAGTAGTGAAGGATTAGGATCCTCAAGATTCACCGCGTTGTTCATGGGGTCAGTTGACGACCCCATCAGGAGTGCCATTTGAGGCTGGGCAGCACAAGAGTCTGTATCATGTGCAGTTCGACGAATCGTGTAAGGCGGAAATGTTCAGCACAATGACTTACCGCCTCGCAAGCGCGAGGTCTAGGTCTAGATCAGGTTCTGGATCCAAAATGTGCGAGAACCATGACCTCAGTAATCTTTCTGCTTTGTTGGATGGCTCGCAAAACGGGCGAATAGCCTTAGGAATGCATTGCGCCGCATGTGCAGGATCCAGATCCTTCTCACGCCGTTGCGTTTTGCCCCAAGGTTCAACAGCGCCATTGAGGCTGGCGATGCTGTTTTGGCCTCTCGTCATTTGCTCGAGTCAGTAATGCAGCCTGGGCGGTCTTGCAGCCGGTGAGCTGGAATACGACCAACGTACGTCTTTGCCGATCCGCTGCAATTATTGGCTGTCAACCATTCGACTTGTACATATATTATGTGTTGAGCCAGATCGTGGCAACAGCTGAGCCGCCAAGCTGTTGTCCGTGCAGGTCCGAGTCGACCGATCGAGCCGGGGCCAGCAGGAAGAGGGTGAGATTTTCTCCACCGGGATTTGGGTGAATACTATAGCACACCCTTCGGTTCTCCGCTCCCTGTGCCAGGAGCTGAAGTCCACCTCCCGTATTGAGACAAGTAGGTGGCCGGCGTATTCAATAGAGTCGGTGAGGGTTTGGGGGGCGAACGCAACCCCCCCCCCCCCAACACCCCTCTTTCACATAGAAGGTACACAGAACATTCCAAAATCTCCGGAAGGGGGGGGGTGGCACAGGACGTTTGCGCTGCGCAAGCGTGAGTGGCCTTGAACGGCAGGGCGCAGATAATGATGCGTGTGCTGGGGTAGGGCCCCCCTCCCTCCTTTGGAACGGGATGCAGCATCCGGCCATCCGGCGTCACGTCTGGCGGAGTTGACTGACATCTAGGAATGCATGCAGATCGGCTCTTGCTCAATTGGCAACAATTGTCACGCGAGCAGAAGGGCGGCAATGTATCATCTTGAACAGGAAGACGATCATTGTGCCGAACCCTCCGAGATCCGCCGGCCGCGGCATGCACATTCTGGTTTTTGTAAAAGCTGAGCCGTGACAGGGTGACAGGGTATGTGGGTAGCCGCTGGCTGTGACGTTGGCACAGTATTCCAGCAAGGTCGAGATGGGGGGCACCCCCAACCCAAGGGCCCCCAGTGATGTGTTGTCCAGCAAGTTTGCATGCGGAGAGAGAGAGAGGGAGAGAGAGAGAGAGAGAGAGAGAGGCGGGCCAACTGCAGGTGAGCAAATAAAAACGTAACAGGTTGGATGGCCCTGTTGCTTCGCAGGATGCTCGTATGATGAGGAGTGTCCTTGACGTGCTGAGTGGTCGGAGGACCGGGGCTGGATGCGAATCGGCGGAGCCTCGTGAATCAGGATTGGTTCCAAATTCTGCGACAGGCCAAGCTTTTCATCACGTCCACGCCCGTGGATAGAATTATGCACGTGAAGATCAGCAATGTGCCAGCCAAGGCATGTGCCCGCAGTGGCACTTGTTTTTTTTTTTCCTTTCTTTTCTGTCTCGAACCGGGAGATTACCGGCAGGACTCCTAAGGGCAGGGATGGCGCTGGACCAGCGGCAAACGCAGATCTTTTGAGGCTGTCGATCCAGACCATCCCACACGAGGCCTGGATGACCCCCACGGTCCAGTAAGCCAGAGCCGCGCTGTCGGATCCGAACTCAGGCTAGAAGAGTGGTGGATGTGTTCGACTGGGCTTCTATTGCATGCCGTTGCCGCCCTTGGTCCCACGCCCGACGTTGGGGTCTGCGCGAGACATGTCCCCTCCCTTACTCTTTGCCACGCGCGAGCACCAAGTCATGAGTCTGGTGTTCGACCTCGGTATTCCTCCGGCCGGTGTGCGTCCAGTCTTTTTGCACATCGTCTTCCGGGCTTGTAGGAAAGTAGGTGGATATTTGCCCCGCAGAGCACTTGTTTTAATGGCAAACCTTGGAGTCCCTGCCAGATCTGGTGGGCCCGCGGGGTTGACCCCATACACACAGCTGTAGATTCCTGCACAGTACGAGACTTGATCACGCCACATCTTGATGGCATTTTGGGGCGATGCCTCACGATGTCGTGTGGAGTGGGGGGAACTGACACAAGTCTCGTATATTGTGTTGCGGGTCGATGGAGCCAAGGGCTGTTACTCTGGCGCGTCCAGCCACTGGCATCTCTGCACACAAGTCCCCAAAACTGATCACCTGGCCTTTTTTTTTTTTTTTTTTTTTTTTTTTTTTTTTTTGGTTTAGTTTTTTCTTGTGGTCAAGTTTTCCCTTACCTAGTACCCTTTTTTTCTTT
>JACWRQ010000215.1:27313-48080 GCA_014849955.1 Cryphonectria carpinicola | reverse complement strand
GGTGTGCGCGCGGGGTGCTGGCTGCCGTGGGGCGGTGAAGTTGTGTGCGTGGTTTTTTTTTTTTTTTTTTTTTTTTTTTTTTGCCCTTGCGGGACAGGGTGACCCGACGGCAAAGTCTCCCCTACCAAGTGCCGCGCTGTTCATGCTGAGAACCAAGGGCGACAACGCAGCACAGATGCAAGTGATGATTCAATTAGGAGCATTGTCCGATCGGCCACTCGGTGTCCCTCTCCTCTCGACACCAAGTCGTGACACTTATTAGCTTAGTCCCTCGGGACCCGACGGTACGTCGGAGTGGAGAGCAACAGCCCTGGGGACCACCCCTCCCATCTCTCTTGGACGAAGGACGGAATAGTCCTCTCGAATTGCAACATGCATGGCATCGAGCGAGTCTCCTTTCTCCTCTCTTTTTTTCCCCCCCTTCTTTTTCTTCTTCTTCTTTCCTCCTAACCTTTAGGTAGGGGTGAAGAGGCATCGGACAGCCTGGGGGACGCGTGCGCGGAGTCCGAAGGGGAGCGACAGAGAGAGAGAGTGTGTGTGTGTGTGTCCCCAGGCTCTTCCCGGGCGTGGTGGACATTGGATGTAGCCATTCTGTAACTCGATGGCTCGTCTGCATGGCTTCAGGTAGTACTGCATGGCGTGCCTGATCCTGATGTCAGATATGTGACTTTGAACCCTCCCCTCGCGTGGACCATGATGGTGTGTTGCACGAGCAGATATTCTCGCCGTCATCATGCTTGCGAGAGCATGTGGCAATTTTTTCCGTGTGTGTGGTGGGGGCTGTGTCCTATAGTATGGTAATATCGGAGCCCTCTCAGAACGTTGTCTGCCCTATCAGGCACAGAAAAGGGCACAATGGAAACGCAAGACGATCTGCAGCACGTCAGCAATGGCAGCGCGGTCGGCTGACGGCATTCTCAGCTTTCTTGACCATGATCAGCTGAACGCTCAGCGCCTTCGTTACGGCAAACCTTGATTTGATGCGATGATGGCGATTCGGATGGCAGGGATTATGGTTGATACGGCCGAGGGATGCACGGGAGAGGGGAGAGGGGAGAGAGTAAAGGTGGGAGGGGTGTGGGCATGGGAATACTGGTGGTGGAGGAGCAGGACGAGGGGGAGATGGGAGGACAAGGTGGGAGAGGGGGGGGGGAAGAGGAGGAGGGAGGGAGGCAGGATCGGGTATGTACACCCACTTCCATCCTCCATACGTTGTTGTACTGTGTAGCAGCGGGCGGCAGGAGCAGCCCAGTCTGTGTCAGTGTTTCTTTCCCTTTCTCTCTTCTCAACCAGCGAGGTCCAAGACTCGCACTGTACCTCTCCTGCCAAAGGCGGGAAGCGGCGCTTTTGGGCCCCACTTGGGGTCAATTTCGACGACATTGACCACAAACACCCCTGAACCTGGGGCCACGAGCAACCAATTGCCCAGCCCAGCCCCCAGCGAACACCTTTGGTCAGCAGCATTACATACTATTCCTCCCCTTCTCACCTGAAAAGACACAACTTAAACACTCAAGAACACCGGCCCGGTGGCTCACATGTCCAACCCTCTGGACAATGTGTCCGGAAAAGGTGTCATTCTCATGCAGCCATCACTGTCGATCCCATCCTTTGAACCACCAGAGGCCACCACCATTGTTTGCCTGCATCACACCTGCGACCGTCTCGGCGGTATGCAGCTCGCGACCCGTGGACGTAGGTCCGAATCGTGTGGCCCTTGCAGCACGTAACAAGCACGAGCACCAACACAAGCGGGCTGGCTGGCTGGCTGGCTGGCTGAATCAATGGATGGATGGATAGCAGGACGAGCTTGAAAGAGGGAAGGGAAGGGGGCGGAGGTACACGCTCACACATACACACACACACACACACACACACACACACACACAGAGAGAGAGAGAGAGAGCGATTGACTCGCCTACTGCCTCACCGCTCATCTCATCAACCTCACTGAACCTGGAAACCCTGCATAATTGCATGTCAGCAACTGGCCATTGCTCTCTCTCTCTCTCTTTGCCTCTGCCCCTGCCCTAGGAACCCCTTAACCTCGGGCAGCCTCGCGATGGTCTAGCAGCCTCACCCTGTGCTCCAGGTTATCAATGTGGGCAGCCGCTCGCTCGCCCGCCTCCTGTAAGAGGGAGGGGAGGGGAGGACCATCAACCCTGATGGCACAAGGACGAGCTTTGGCGATATCGGATGCCTGTCCTGGCGGCACATGTCTAGAAGCGGTATGCCCGAGCCGTCCACCATGTGCCGTCCTTTTGATTGCTGGTCAGACCTGTCAGAATCGACGTGCTCACCATCTGACATGACACGAAGCGGGTATCGACCTCCAGCGGTGCGCCCATGTGGCTGCGCACTTGGTACCACCCATTCCCGCCTGTGGATCGATCTTCTTCCAAGGCACTGCCGCGTCCGATGTCACAGCCGGTCACAAGACGCTCAGAGCCTGTCGCTGCCGTCGAGGCCACCAAACCAAAACACACACATACACACACGGTTTGTTGATCCCCGAATTGTATTGCTAATAACCTGCAGCTAGATGGGCCAGGACGTGCCTTGGCAATAGGATGGACCTTGCAAGGAGCAAACACCGAGTCAGATGAACGGACGGGACCTGATCTTGCTCGAGGATATGGCCAGCACGGCCATGACAGCAGCAGCAAGAGCAGGTAGACGAACGAACCACGCCCAGGTTATTTGTGGCTTCCACGGACGGCGGTCCTCAGACTAACCCCCACGAGAACCACTTTTTAGTCTACCTTTGCGGCCGGGGAAGCCCCTGCCCATGATCCTCAATGCACATGACTGCGCAGTCCAGGCAGCCTTCTCTCTGTTCCCCGCTAGAATTCCCGCACTGTATCCAGTGGAGAACCACTGCAACCCCAAATCTACACAGTCTCGTTGGACCCTGACGGCTGCTGCATGGCTGATGAGGGCGGTAGTATGGCTGCAGGCCCTGGTCAGGCACCAACTTGCTACGTACTTATAATATACGTACTATGTACGCCGTTCTCAGCCCAGTATATTTCCGTCCGTTTCTCCAACGTCCAATTAGGCGTGTCTAACCCGGGTCAGGCAAAGTAGGATTGCTCAGAGGCACCGAGCATGCCTCGGGTTCCCAATAATTAAGAAGCGAGAAAATAGAGGGACAAAGAGAGAGAGAGAGAGAGAGAGAGAGAGAGAGAGAGAGAGACAGAGAGAGAGAGAGAGAAGAGGGAGAGACAATGGAGTCCACGTCAGATCCTTTGCGGCATAACCGCCCTGCCTCTGGTAACTATAAAATATCCCCAGCTCGCCTGCCCACCTCCTCCTACTCTCTATCCCCCTCCCTAACCCCCATCTTCTCCCACGCCCACGCCCACGCCTCTCACCTGCTCCCCTACTGCCGCTTCTGCATATCATCCCACGCTACCGACCATATCCCATCCGTGGTTCTCTCTGTGTCTCTCTCCCTCTCTCTCCCTCTCTCTGTCTCCCACCCCTTAGAAAACAATGGCTCCCCATCTTGATGCGCCACCTGCCGGCAGTTACACGTCTGGCTTCAACAGGGGCACCACGCGGCCTGCCGGCTCGTCGACAGCCCGTGTACCCTCCAACACCAACCTTACGCCGGCAGATTCCGATTCGTCGCTGAGCAGCTCTTTCGAGAGCAATGCGGTGGACGGTGACTGGCACCTCAGCCGGCCGCTGGTCCCTGGCGTCTATGTTCCCACGATGTGCTTTTTTGAAGATGATACCGAGGACATTGACGTGGCTACCGTTGCCAGCCATGCTGTGCGTCTAGCTCGTGCGGGCGTGACAGGGCTTGCGACCCAAGGCTCGAACGGGGAGGCCGTCCATCTTACCCACGCCGAGAGGTCGCTGGTCACGGCCACCACGCGCAAGGCCCTGAACGATGCTGGGTTCTCCTCCATGCCCATCATTGTGGGCTGTGGAACCCAGAGCGTACGAGAGACGGTGCATCTCTGCACGGAGGCGTGGGAAGCAGGGGGTGACTACGCATTGGTTCTGCCTCCTGCCTACTATTCGTCTCTGTTCGCCCCATCATCAGGGACGATCCTTGACTTCTTCCACGCCGTGGCCGACGCGTCGCCTATCCCCATCATCATCTACAACTTTCCGGGTGCTGTCGGTGGGCTGGACCTCTCATCTGATGTCATCACCAAGCTGGCAGAACATCCCAACATCGTGGGCGTCAAGCTCACCTGCGGCAACACGGGCAAGCTGGCACGAGTCGCCGCCGCCACCAGGAAGCTGAGCAAGAACTACGACCCGCAGCGACCTGACTTCCTCGTCCTCGCCGGATCGGCCGACTTCACAATCCAGTCTCTCATCGCTGGTGGCCACGGCATCCTGGCAGGCCTGGCCAACATCTCTCCCAAGGCCTGTATCAAGACGATACAGCTCTTCCAATCTGGCAGCTTTACTGAAGCCCAGGAGATGCAGGATGTGGTTGCTGCAGGAGACTGGGCCGCCATCCAGAGTGGCGTCGTGGGCACCAAGGAAGGCCTGCGGGTATGGAGTGGGTATGGAGGGTATTGCAGAAGCCCGCTCCCCAAGCCGACTTCTGAGCAGTCCCAGAAGTGTAAGGAAGGCTTCAGGGATCTCGTGATGCTCGAGAAGAGTCTTTGATCATCTTGTGTGATTCATGAAATGGTTCTCTGGACAGACACGCACGCACGCAATCAAAAAGTGAGCCGTGGTAACTCCCATGGCTTGTTGGCAGGCGGCCGTTGGTCGTTTGAAACGGACCATTCGGCTATCATTTCCCTATTTTGTTACAGGCCCTCAGACGTCTTGAGGATGAAATGTAATGACGATTTTATCATACCAAGGCCGAGAGGTACATGCTTTAGTACAAGCTTTGTACTGAATAGTTAGACCAGGCGTCTCGGGAGCTTTTCAACTATCGGATAATAGTAGCCAGTCCAAAGTATCAATAGGATTTATTCCCTGACGGCGTCCAGATCGGTGTCTAAAAAAAAAACTTATCTTTGTGCAAGCATTCCAAACCATGGACGTGAATCTGAGAGGCTTTGGAGTATTGAGCTACACAAAGACCCTCCTCTAGCTACATTGATTCATTTCACAACATGTTTGGCTCACCGCTTCTGTCTACCTAGCCTAGCATTTGCAGACGAAGGGCGTCCCCCCACGCCCATGATACACGACACTGTCCAGACAAGGTATCGGCGAGAATGCCAATCCCCAACAACAAGCGATTGCTGTGATAACCTAGCTACGGCATATTTACCGCCGTGCCTATGTGACGAGATAAACCATGCTGCTGTGCCCACTCCACAAGTGTCAGCAAGCGACTTTTTGTCTCGGACTAAGCCGTGCGAGGGCCCTCTACCGTGATCGACTACCTTGCTGTCTGGGAAAACGCCCGAGCAGAACAGATAATGATTATCAGCTGATATGAAGACTTCTGCGGCGCCACGGAAGATCCTAGGATACCTGCCTATGTGTGTAGATCACCCTATCTGCCCGCTCGTTCCCCGTCCCGGCTGACTATGTTTCGTGTGTCAAGATTTGGGGCCAGCTGATCGATCAGGCGATGAAAAACGACCGGTTCGTGTGTGTGTGTGTGTGTGTGTGTGTGTGTGTGTGTGCCCGTCGGGTGCGAAGTATTGGTGGGTCAGCGTTCGATGACGCGATGCTGGTTGTAAGTCACGTCTAACTGATCCGGCTGGGACTTGAAGCCACACGGGATTCTTGTCTTGTTGCGAGAATTTCTTTTGGGTTTTGCGCTGCGCTTTGGCTGTCGATGGTGGGAATTTCTGTAGTTGGTCTGGGGGAGCGTAGTCATCATCATACACACCACCACCACGTTGGTTTCTTCCAGTGCGACATCGGGAAAGTTCTCACCGATGCCCCTGGTTATGGATGTCACACAGATTTCCAGCATGAACCAATAAAAGGACTTGATTATGGTGCCCTTTGTCAGGACAGAATCAGCAGAAAAAGACGGACCCCAAGCGAGCCGCTGGTGTCGCACAACTGAAGGGGAAAAGGAGAAAAACCACCGACCAACTGAACCGGGCGCGCTGCAGGGGACTCACTGCCCCATGTGTGGTCACCGTGCCACTGGAGCTCGCATGACCCTGTTGCGACTTTCGTTACTCGGTCTTTAGTCCGGAGTAATACCCACGACGCTGGATAAGGTATGATTTCCTGGAATACCAACGGGGTTGATGGTTCTTCTGTGGCTCGACTCAACTACGTTTTGTAGCGGGTGAGGGGGATTATTATTACAAAGAGCCTCATACTGTCATGACCATTACGGATGATATTTTTGTTGCTATATTCTGGTCAAACTTTGGCAGACTTCATGCCTAGATCTTCCGTGGATTTGCCTCTCGAGCAATGTGGGATCGTGACTTACCACGTCCTCTTCTTCTTTTCCTTTGTCTGGGATATAATGAATCCAATCATGTATGATGACGCTCGCATACCTGAATTCTACGCTTTGTCAAAGTCACTTGGAATTATTTCATGTGAGTTTGAAAAGATTTCCACGCCATGTGCCCAGCCTACCTTTTTTTTCTTCTTTTTTTTTCTTCTCTTTACAGCACCACTTCTCAGAACCCGCAGTTCTCTAAGGAGAGTGTGAGCACATCTGACCTTGCTTCACTGGCGGTATGCATAACATGGCCTGTTTTTTTTTCCCCAAGCCGTACAACGACGTCGAACAGGCAGACGGGCGAGCAGGTGGTTCAGGCGGTAGCATGCAGGCGGCATCTTGTCCTCGTAATGTAAGCATAGTCATACGATGTAATAGCGTCAGATGTATTTGTCAGAAACGCGTGCTCCCGATGATACTGGCATGGTATTCTCTTATCAAGCAGCGGCGATCGCATCATAGTCAGAAAGGTGAACCGAGTTCAGCCTGAAGGTATCATGTTTGAGCCAAGAGCCTCCAGCGCGGCTGGAGCGTTGATTATTATTAGACTTGCGAGGAAGCCTTCCAGGTCCTTTCCCTTGGGTGTGATCAAATAAAAGGACGTCGGCTGATCTTATTCTTCGATAGTGACCTAGAGCATCGGACATAGGTTGCCCTCCTCGAGCTGAGAGACTAGATTCTGCCCCTGATGCACGAATTCCAGAATAAAACTTCCTTCCTTGAAGCAAGTTGTTTCAATACGATGAAGACAATGCAACAAAATACCGAACGAGCGCAGAGTCGCTGCAAGTGGCATACTGGGACTGGGCACACGGCCCGACACTGTCAGAGACCGTCACCCCCGCTGTAGTCACCGTAAATAGTCCAAACGGACCGTTGACCAATTTGGTCACATTTTGCAGCCACTACGTCCAGAACTTCTCATTCACCGCTCAGCACATGAAAACCGGGGTCCTGTTGAGGCAGCACCCCACTACCTGCTGCCCGACTGCGGACCTCACGGATAACATCACGGTGGTAGGGACTTGCTCGAGAAGTTAGCCGGGGAGAGGGGGGAGGGGGGGGGGGGCGCGATCTCGTTACCTGAGTAGAGTAAAGCTGGCCTTCTGACTGACAATGCGCCTTTTTCGCCATCTTATGACGTGCCTAAAGCCTTGAGGAGAGATGGCCGCACATCAGCCTGTGCTCCGCCACCGACCAGCTGAGGGCTTTTGAGGCTCTTCCTCATGGCAACATAGCTCCATGATTATATCATCTGGTCGACCGTTCCATCAATGAGGTTATACATCATAGCTAGCAAACACATGTGCCCCTTTTGACGGTATCGAGAGTTGTAGGGCGCGAGGCTGTGAGCCAATATTAGCCGCGTTTCTTTGGCGGTCGGCGGGGAGACGGGGGACTTCATCCATCATATCTATGCCCGAGATCTCGTCTTTCTGGCCCTCTCTATTGTTGATATCCTCGACAGCCCTGGTGTTACACTCCGCCAGTGCATGTGACAGTGAAAGAGGCTTCTCGACGGGGGGTAGATCGGCAAGGGGGTGGAAAGGGGTGCATCGTTGTCGTCGTCGTCGTGGTGTGGTGGCTGCTGTGGGGGTATATTGCTCCAAGAATTCTCCTCTTTTTCTTTGCCCCCTCTTAGAAGAACTCCCGCTTCAGCCTCGTAGGCCGATTCGTCTAGACCTGCGCGCCAAAGTGCAACAAGGTCTGGTCTGTAGCTGGAAGGATAGGCTGGTTCAATCAGAGGCAGACACGTCGCAAAGGACGACGGTCTTCATCAACTGTCTAAGGAGGACGGAGGCTGACGAGAGCTTCGCTGGCAGTCGAATTCGTGTGCTGACGGAGGGAGAGGAGGACAGCTTGAACTGGTCATCATGATCACGATAGTCGTGATGGATCCTGATAGTCTTGACGAGGCTCCATGACGACGCTCAGTGGTGATCTCGGGGGTCTCTGTGCTGGGAAGGTCGCCCCAGTCCTGTAGGCGCCATCGATGATGGCAGTCAGAACGTGAAGATGATCGTTGAACTGGAAGTCAGACCCAGGAGACGGTGAAGAGATCGCTGCATGTCGTCGTTAGTAGTTTGACCGACGAGCCTCATTTCTACTGTGCCTTGAAGGCAAGCCATCATCCAAGCCATCATCAACTGTCAAACAGCAGCGTGCGTGGCTGAAGTTGAAGACAAAAAATGTGAGGACAAGACAGAGAAGGAGCAAAGAAATGCTCAAGGCTTGGTCATTTTCGGGAGTATACTGTGTACGTCATTGAGGGACGGGGCAGCTCAGGGCAGGTGGGGGAAAAGGGTTCCGGGACAGGATGACAGGGGCAAAGATGCAGGGGTACAGGTACAGGGATATGCCGTGTACTAGACCAAGGGAGAAGGGCATCCAACCAGTGAGAGGTAATGAATCCCCGGGGGCGGGGGGGGGGGGGAGACCCGCTATCACATGCGCAGTGGGATTCGATAGATACTGTAGAAAGTCACTACGTGGTGGGCTTGTTTCGTCTCTATCATTTCTCTCTAATGAACCAATTCTCTTTCTCTTCTATTCTAATGTTTTTAAATCAACAATGCAAGTGATCATCGATGACAAGCCAGACTCGGCAGGCTATGCTCGGAGTCTTTTTGACACGGTCGAGGACGACGAGGACGACAGCAGCAACCCCAAGATAATATGGAAAGAGTCTCTTGTGCATACTGGAAGAAAACGCCTCCCATGGCTTGTTCCGCATCATCAAATATTCTCTCGAGTGTGTTGGTGTTTTGAGAGGCACCACAACAGTTGAGTAAACAGATGAACGACTTTCAGGTGATGCAAGCCTACTTACTGAGAACATGTCCAGAATTGAACCATCTTGCGTCGAGCATTTCAGAAATCAACTCGACCTCGCGAATCTCCAGACGATTCATTGTGTTAGATCTTGGCTTTCACAGCCAGATTCACCTCGGTTATGGGCAGGTTGACAATTAGGATTCCGCCGGACGGCCTCCCCAGCTTTCGGGATAGGGTCATGTCTCTTCCCGTGAAGGATGCTGCAATAGTCCCCATGTTACAAGCAGCAGAAACCCGGCGCAGTTTATAATCTTGAGATCTTCAAGCAGCCCGAGCCATGAGGTGGCTAGCTTCAAGACGTGGTCCGTCGCCATGCAGCTTGAGAATTCCTTGGTTAAGTTTTCTGGTTAGGTAGAGTGTTACGTTGATGATGTTCAGGTCGGCAAGATGGCTACCCTCGCAGTACCGACTGCCAGTATCCCACTGAAACAGTTCCTCTTAGAAGCGGGCATTGACTTGGGAGACGGCAGTGCTGTTAGGCCCTCAGCTTTGCAGAATTCATCCTCCTTGTCTACACTGGAGCAGAGCCAAGAGATGATGGATATACCGACAGCAGAGTTCGTGCAGAATGACTTGGTCAATGGAGGACGCTATTATGCAAGATGTTCCGTTCAAGAAAGCGGACAAAGGGATTCGGATGACGCAGGACTGAATAAAATGGCCAACCACGACCGAAGTATTGCACCAGAACATGTAGTGCTGGGTTGATAGGATGTCAGGGATAATACATATGATATCCACATCTCATGACATCGTCGTCGTATTGGCCTGGACCCTATGTACATGGTGTGCCAGAAGCTTGACCAAGCTGCAGCTCTGGGTCCAGGTCCAGGTCATTGTCCTGGCCATGGTCCTCCTCCGGTCTTGCCATGCTCAACTGGCAGGCTTGGACCTGGTCTTGGGCTGGCTGATACACTCGAGACAGAAGTAGAAGAGCCGGTTTCTGCCAATGACGGCACAACAGAGATATCACTGGCATGGACACGCCGCCGTTTTTCATACCGCACATCCTCGTCGCGTGTCCTCTTGCGACCTCTCTCCTCATCCTCGGAGACCGTCGTGTCGCGCCACACGCGCCTGTTCCAATCATACGCGCTGCCCCACTCAACCTCGTCCCGGCCCTGCTCAGATAATGTACAGCTACGCTTGCAAGGGCTAGCACTTCTAATACTACCTCCGCCATAGAGCAGATCAACATCCTTAGCCAGCATACCTTGCTCCTTCACCCTAGCCACACCATCCTCCCATACTCGATATCTTGCCAATGTAGTCTTCGGTCTTCCCATCAAGATAAAGCCTTTGACTAGGTAGAGTACTGTCCAGGCAAATCGTACGAACAGATATTCAACCTCTGTCCCAAACATTCCCCCGCGCCGTAGGTACCGGCCGTGATACTCGTGTGAACGAATTCGCTCACCATGTTGTGTGTAAGATTTTGGGGAAGGGAAATCGTTTGAACCGCAAAACGTTTACATCGTGGCGAAAATGCCCAAAGCCGTTTATCCATAGCTGTATGTAAAGAACAGTCGAGAATGATCTGGTTGGAAGGACAATCGGTTGGGTTGGAGGCTGAATGCGGATCGTATATGGTCACCGCATTGTTAAGAAACCACGTTTTTTCTTCCCTTGGACTGAGGTGAGCTACTTCGACTGTAAATCGACCGCTTACAACGCAACGCTGTTCGCCTGGAACGTCGCCTGCCAGAGTTATGTCGTCTGCCAGAGTAGCTGCGACCGCATCCTGCCATGCTTGAGGAGCACTTCCAGGAAACTGCCACTCTTGAAACGATGGTACAACAGCGTATATTGGTTTGTCGGGAACGACGAAGAAGTATTGATTGTGTGTGAGGATGCTGTCGTTATCTGCCACTACCCGGGGGCCGTCGGCCTGCTCTGCGACGAGATAGCCGTCAAAGGCATTGTTGGCGATAATCTGGCAGGCTGTAAGCGCGGTCAAGTAATGTACGCCCCACGGTCCGCGCGGCGAGGCGCTTTCAACGCGAGGCAGAGAGAAGAGCCTGTTAAATGGTGCATCGTAGCCAGGGTGACAAAATGCGACAGAGCTTCTGGGGAGGGCTGTTCGTGAAGGTATGTCGTAATATGTACCGGGCGGGATGGCAGGAAGGCCGGAGTCGAGCGAAGGCGGCGCAGCGACGGATGCATCGGGAGCAGTGAGAGAAGGAGAGGATGGCGGCGGCATAGTTATAGGAGATGGTGGTAGAGACATGGCGAACGCTGCGGTCGTCGTGATATTAATTGTTTGCTTCTAGTTCAGCCGAGCGGGGGGCTGGAAGATGCTTGGCCTGGCGCAAAGTTTGTCCGCATGATGTCTCCGGCTCTGGAAAATCGTTTTCTTTAGAGGATCTGGAGCGCTGTAAACTGTAATGGTTCCACTGAAAGTTGATACCCAATGCACCAGAAAGGCACCGTTGGGATTTGTGCAGCAAGACGATCAGCCGTTCGTTCATCAACCGGATTTTCCCGCCACTCCGTCTTAACCTCGCACTTCATCATCTTACTACTCACTCGCCACTTTCCCAAGCACAACGCCGGCATCCTACATCGCAAGATTAGCCGCACCCATTACCACGCACAGACTGCTTCTCGGAGCTTCTGGGTCTTGGGGAGGGGGTCCTCCCATGAAGAACCACCTGTAGGAGGTCTTCAGCTGAGGAACCGCCTATACAGCAGCGAATACAGCGATGGCGGTGCGGTGCGCGCGTCGTTGTTGCAACCTCGTCAACCGTTGTTTCAACTTGCCTCTTGATCACCTTTCTTTTCCTGAGCGGAGTCTTGCAGATCTCGGAATAGCTGTGCCCGAGAAACCAAGCAGTCACTGCACCTGGGTGGAACCAAAGCTGATCCCCGTCGTATATGCATTTCCATGTTGAGCAGCTTTTGCACCACCAGATTCCGCAACTGTCTGTCGTCGTTGCCTTGACCCCAGCGCGATCTTGTAAGTAGGACAGCTTGGAGGCCCCTGCGGCCAAGAACAAAACTAGGCAATATGCTCCTAGCCGTTGGCTAAGCTGTGAGACGATGTTGTTCATCATAATCACAGATATTACCTCTTTCCTCCGCTGGTACTCAAGCTTGTCGGTGTCACTTTGCGAGCCCGGTAGCCCATGTTTGCGTTTGACGATGTCTATATAGACAAGGGCGAATCGGACGCGCCATTGAAGTGCTTTCGACTTTGTGTGGGTATATTTGCTCCACACTTCTGACAAGTCACTCAGCTGGGCGTCGCGCGCAACCTTGGAGAACGCAGTCTTGGAAATTGACCGTGTCCGCTGCGCCAGCAAGTCCTCTTTCCAGGCGGCTGACGCCGTGATCCTCGTTGTGATTGCTACCACGAGCCGCTGGCAGATCCGACCCTGCTGCTGCCACCTTTTGCATAAACAAATCCACGTTTGAGGCATCGCTTGCTTTGATATTCGTACCTAACCGTCGGTACCGATCGCCGCATAAAATATTGCTGGAAGGGCTGCCGCGAGAAGGCCTGCTACGCTATTAGTCGACAAGCTGCCAACAGTGGGACAATGCAATCGACAGACCCATAATTGATCCACTGTCCAAGCAGATGTAAAGTGAGCTTCGTAAAAGCCCTGAATTTGTGTCTTGAGCTGACCAGCTAGATCAGAGCCCGCACAGCACGGCCGAGATGTGATGGTGCACTCTGTGAATTTTGAAATTCTCGTGAAGCTGGAGATGCAGATCTCTACGACCTCGCTGTGCTTGGAACTGAATAAATCGGGTAAGGTCATAGTCAGGATCTCGGCCCAATCGTCTTCAGTCACTGGCAGTGTCTGGCGTCCATGGCCGTAATAAGTGCCGGTGAGAAGTGATAGAAGAGAACAGTGAGTTGGATATGTCGCTGGGATGTGTGGGGATAAAGTATCAGTGGGCAGAAAATGTCAGAGACGTTTTCTACATGCGCCAGGACAACTAGCATGCCTACCTACTCCTCACGGCGGCTAAATCCTTGCCCACAGCCTCATGTCGATGAACCACCCCCCCCCCCTCTTCAAACTTTATCGCCTGCCCCGTGGACACAATGGCTCGAGACATAAGAATTAGAAGATGTCCTCTTGTTGAGACGGGTGGTGAGCTGTTCTCACGGTACATGTTGATGTGTTCCCACAAGGCTATGGAGGCAACAGATTCTCCCCCTGAACGGCTATCCAGCCTCACCACTACCCAGCCTGAATGGAGAGAATACCTTGTCAGATCTGGACGATGAGGAAACTCACTTTGCTGACTTCAGCGATGCGGACTCTGTCAGTATCAGGGACGTTGGTGCTCAGGGTGTGTCCTTCTTGAATGGCAGGCTGTTTTCCAGGAATCGTGTAAGTGCAATCTGTGCAAACATTGGGATTGTGCCCACTCACTATTTCCAAGGCACCCTTTGGATGAAGCATATCTTGTGTCGATGCAAGAGCAGTAAGTTATACCCTCTTACAACGTAAATGGTGAATGTGTATATGCATTTGACACCAACATAGTGCTATACAGGCACTTTGCTATCAAACATCCGGAAGCACGTGTCCTCGGGGTGGACCCGACACCTATTGTCCGCACTCCAGCATTTGCCTATGGCCGACAAATATCGAACTTCTTGCTCTCAAGGCAGGACTTTGTCAACCAGCCCTGGAAGTTTCCTTCGCAAGGTTTCGACCTTCTCCGAGCCTCTAACATGAACTGCCGTGTAAAACCATGGGGAAACTTCTCGAAGGAGGCCTGGCGGGCGTTGAAACCAGGTGGCTTCCTTAGAGATCTGCGACATTTCACGGTCTCATACTCCAAACCAAGGAAGACATCCATGGAACTCAGTCCCGTCTCTTTTCGAGACTGCCGGTGCCTTGCTTGATAGGCCCTGGGTGGGCAGCACACAACTTACGGATTCATGGGAACATGCTGGATTTGTCAATATTACAGAAGAGAGAAAGCGCATTTCCATCTATCCCGACACTTCTCTAGGGAGGAATATTGTTAGGACTCTCGTGCGGGATGTGGAAGGGATTTATCATCATATCGCCCAAGTGTCTGGCTGGTAACAACCTAGAAGGCACAAGTGTGCCAGGTGCTCGCCCAAAATAACATGCGGGAAATAACAATGAGTACCAACAATCTGTTATGGTGTGGGTGTGGTACGGTCCAATGGTGACGGTGGACAAACGGCCACGGCCGTTACGCGCCGGGGCGCCAGCATTTGTGTGCCTCAACACCACAACTCAAGCCTCCGACATCGTCAGATTTTTTGCAGCCACACTGACGAGGGCCCCATGGCTAACGGCCGGATCAGTCGTCAAGTGGGTGACCATTGGCGAATACCCGGTGTTGCATGTTTTCTTGGGGGGGGGGGGGGAGGGTTTCCCTTTTTCAATAGAAATCTCTTTCTCCTTGTTGTGTGTATGACTCCAAGTCATGACCCATGGTGGGTCTCGAAGAGGAGCGTGTTTTATCGTGAGGTCGGTAGAGGTAGTGGGATGGGCTTGGAGTGACTGAAAGAATATGTGTGTATTGTAATTCAACGCATGTATTTTATGAAGCTTGGTAATATATCTTGATCACCCTATATATATATATATACCTTCAGCTTCATCCAGCAGGTGGTGTAGACTGGTCTGAGAAGCTACTTGCTTGAAGTTGATACCCTTTCCGTTTGCTAAACTGTTCCCCTAGCTCCAGATTTCTAGAGCTGGTCTGATCTCTATAGCGCTCAAGGGAACTGGCCCTAGCCACATACTCTTTCTTATGTGACTCTGCTAAGAATGGTCCAAGAGATCTATCTGAATGCTCAGTGTAGTATATCCCGGGACAGGTTTTCCATGGCTGCTTCATCTGATGCCCTTTGATATTGTAAATAGAAGGGGGCTGGTCAAGAGACAAATCTGGACAAACTTACATTGGCGGTGAATTCTTGGGTGGGATCGGAGATGTTGTGCGTGCGTGGAAAGCTCCGTGCGGCTCGCAGACAGATGCCAGCCTCAAGTCGCCCTCTCCCGACCAAGGGGCAATATAAATTTCTCGTCTTGATGTCCAGGACTGAATGAGTACCAAGATGTCAGACTGAGGTATATTCTACCGTTACCGGGACCTCTTTTCCCTTCACCTGCTGTGCAGACTCCCAGGTCACCAATCTATGATTGTTCTGGAGATGCTGTCCTGAGATGTTCAGACGTGGCGACTATCTGAGGACGCTCTCCTATTTTCCCACTCATTTTTGGTGCTCGGTATGCGCTCGATTATTGCCCCTGTGATTCCAAGCCTTTGGAGTCTTGGACGGTGCTCGCCGGTCCTGCATACCGAAATCTTCCCGCGTTTCCCACCCCCACGGCCCTCGCAGGACACGTGTGATGAAGGTAGCATAGTAGCTGGTGGTGAAAAGAGGCCTCAGGACGGACCATACCACCAGCGGCCAACTCTTGCCATCGGGTTCCCTCCCACCATGAACCACCCGAGTCTCAGTGCCGATGACCGCCCTGGGCTCTGGCTCCACAATACCCTCACCCTGATCCGAACTAGAACTCGTCAATGTACTACCGTCCTCCTCCTCCTCCTCCTCCTCCTCCTCGCCCCCAAGCTCGTCCAGCTCCCGCCAGAGCCACTCGGGCGCCCTCTTGATCACCTCCAGCGGCACGCGTTCCCTCAGCGCCATATCGGCCGTAACTAGGACAAGACGGTAGGGCACCACCCCTCCTCCACCCAGGACAAGCCCCTCGACATACTCGACAATAGCATCGTCGCCCACGTCCTTTCCCGCGACGGGCCGTGCACGGATGAGCCCGACGCCGCGCAGCGCCTCCATGCTGTCGCGCGCCTCGCCTTCGACCATGACGAGCACCGAGCACCCTCTAGCAGCCGCGAGGTGGCCCAGCCGCCTCATCACGCGCGTGGCGAGGTCCCCCAGCCGCCTCCTCTCCGTCCTGCCCGCCCTCCTCCCCCTCCTCCTCACGATCCCGCCTCCTCCTCCTCCTCCTCCCACCCCCACCGGCAACCCGTCCCCGGTGGGAGAGAGAAACCCGGGACGGCCCTGCGCCGACGGCCTGGAGCCCACAAGGTTGTACAGGTCCACCACGACAATCCGGTCCCTCCACCCCAGTCCCGCAAACCCAGCCTCCGCCCCCGCCACCCGCGCCCGCCGCCTCGCCCTCGCAGCCAACACCTCTTCTCTCCGCCGCGCCGCCTCGTCCCAGATCCGCACCCGCCCGTCCTGCGGGTTCAGCACGGCCGGTATGAATCTGTTGTCATCTGGCGGCCGAGGCACTGTGGATGTTGATGTTGTGGTGGTGGTGGTGGTGGTGGTGGTGGCGGTGGCGGCGGCAGCAGCATTCGCCCTCGCGTCAGCATCTCTCCTCTCGCGTGCAAGCCGGGCCGTCTTGGCGCGGATCTGCTCGAGGCCCGGCCGGTTGAGCTTCCCCCTACGCTGGGCCTTGCGCTCTCTGCTGCCGCCGCCGCCGCCGTGGAAGCGGCGCTGGGTGAGGTTGGTGGTGGTGGTGGTGGTGGTGGTGGTGGTGGTGCTGCTGCTGCTGGCGCTGGTGGTGAGGACGACGGCGACGACGACAGGGGAGATATCTGCTCGGGGTCTAGAGGACGCCAGCCTGCCAGGGGCGGAGGCTCGTGTGCAGGCCGACATGAGACATTGGTGGACGTTGAGGCGGCCGGATGGGAAAATGAGGAGCAGAGACATCACTTTATGGTTACTCTGCCGGAGGAATCGTGCCAAAATATCGTGCCTTCTTGCTCATGGCCTTTTTCTTGTGGCGCACGAGGCCTTTCCTGGGCGATAAGGGCTGTGTGTCCGTTGTCCTGATGTGGCACTATGTATTGATCAGAGCGTGTTGTTATTCGACCAAAATCTGATCATTGTAACGGCGCCGCTGCGGGTGATGCCCCACTTTTCCCCGGCTGGAGAGCAGAGACAAGAACAGAGGATGTTTAGACTGCAATTGGGGTTCATTTTTTTGCAGCGGAATGAATGATGCAGGCTGTCGATATTTGATTACTACCTCTTGAAAAGAAAAAAAGAAAAAAAGATGACTGCGACAACGAGACGCGAAGATTGCGTCGAGGTCCACGAGGTGCAAACCATTCCCTGCCCAGGTCATCTGTTCCAGCCCAGAACGCTGCTGATCCAGGACATGAGGCCCTTACTATTACCGCCCCTTGCACCCACAGCACCCGGCCGAGGCTCGCCCAGGCTGACACCGCCAGCATCCCCGCCTCTTGATCTGTGCTGTGCCTCGTCGCCCTTCCTCACCGATACAGAGGTGAAGACGATGGAGAAATCTCCCTCCTGCTCGCCAAAGAAGCTGCCAGCCTCTCGTCAGCATCAAACGGGCAGGCACTCTGAAAGGAGTATGTGGATGTGGGGCGCCCGCCTACCTTCTCATCATGAAGCTAATCCTCCTCAGGTTCTTCAGGTCAAGCGGCCTCGCGTCTGGCTTCGCCTTGCCACGGTATGTTGGCTTGAAGTCCTCAAAGGGGATCACAAGCCGACAGGCCGACTCCCCACCACTGGACCCAGACTGTCCGGGTTCGGCGCCAGCGGCGGCGGCTGCGACAAAGTCGTACTCCCAGCTGACGGTGCTCTGCTCTCTGCCGTCTGGCCGTTTGGGCAGCACCTCGTCCTTGAGCGTGATGGTGTACGTCTTCCCGTCGGCCCGCGCCACGTCCAGGACGAGGGCGTCATACGCAGACACGTCGAGGGCGGGGAAGCCATCCACGGTCCGCTGCGAGGCAAAACCCGCACCACCAAGGGTCTTGATGTCCAGGGTGCCGTGGAATTCGGCACCGAGACCGGCACCAGCTGGCTGTCCGGGACCGAGCACGGTCAGGTAAGACTGGCTCCGGCCACCGCGGACACGGTCGTCCGAGGCGGTAAACTGGGAGGCGTCCCACGGTCTAGCGGTGTGCCATCACCTTGATTTAGCTTCTGGCCTGGTGTGCGCATGAAGGGATCTGCATCAATGTGTGCTGGACTACCATAGTAACATGAAACTATACATTCAGTACAATATGGTAAGAAGAAGGGAACTTGTCGTGAGGTTCCTGCTGCCGCATGCATAGAGTGAAGAATGCATAGCCTGCACGCTGGTCCGGGGCAATAGTACCAGAGGAGAGTGGCAGGGGAAACCAACAATCATCAGGACCCGCCCCTCCGCCCCCTCCTTCCCTTCTCCCAGTAAAAAGCACGATGCATACGCGCCAGGCCCAGGAAGGGTGCATATGGATCCAGGAGGAAGCACTCCCCTGCAGGAGAGGACGCCCTTTGTACATAAGACACTGCCCCTTCGTATTGCATCATGTACTACCATGTATGCTTGCTTGTTGGTTTCGGGGCTGCGGATATGGCGGAAGATGGAGGAAGAAGCAGAAGAAGCAACAGACGGACGGTACACTCGTGTGTGTGTGTGTGTGTGTGTGTTGGGACCGGGATAGTATTGAAAAAGGGAGGGAAGGGGGGTGGAGTGGGAAGGGAGGAGAAGGGTGCTGCTATCAACATACCTGTCTCGTCCGAAAAGGTACATGATGTGCGAGGGCGGAGGCCGAGATGCTTCTTCTGCTTCCATCTCTCGCGTCTGAATGGCCAATGAGCGATATTGAGTAGTGCTGTGACGACAGCCCGTTGATGTTGCAGTGGTAGCGGGTGAGCTGAAAAGTGCCTGTCGGGTGTCCAGCGGGATGAGCGGCAACTCGCGACCCAGCGCGCACCTACACACGCAAGTATATCCGTCGAGCCTGGGTCGAGCTGGCTGCCTGAATAGTGGAGCTGGTTTATCTGGCGACAATCAAATCAATAAAACTTGCCGTCGTGATCCGTGTGTAGCCGTTTTCAGTTCGTTCGAGGTTGAATACGAGATCAAGTCCGGCTGGTGCGTGCGTCGATATCGACCCAAGCCAAGCTTTGCCCAGGCACCATACACACAGTAGCACCTGCCATGTGGCCCCCGCCACGGCGCGGAAGGTACTACTATGGTATGTTTGCCAGAGACAGGATGACAGGGTCCTTTTTGTTCCCGCTGCCACTACTGTACCTACTTGGCGCCGGGACCTATCGAGTACCTTTGGCATCAGTTGCAACCCGCGGGGACAACCTGGTCACTCTCGAGTCCTCATCGTCTCCACACTGGAACACGATTAAAGACGATAGCCCTAATAATAAACAAAACAAAAACAAACCCCCCCCCCCCCCAAAAAAAAAAGGTGATCCATCGTGTGAGGTCCCATCTCTTGGTGTATGTACCATGAGCACCACTAAAAGTACGTATACGTATTGGGAAAGATGAATACGATTTCATGCACGCCATCTCTGTCCAGTGGGCTTGAGATGCTGCACGCCGGGGAAGGAGGAGAAAGCCTGTCTCTCGTCAGATCCTTATCAGAATATTCACACGTGACCCCCAGCTTCGATCTCAGCCTGCACGTCCCGAGCACCAAGCATCGAGAAGCCTTTTCTCTCTCTCTCTCTTCCCCTACGTCATGAGGATCGCCCGTCGCACCGCTCTGTCGAGTCGAAACCCACTCTGCTGGCTGTTCACGCCCTCTCTCCTCCTCCTCCTCCTCCTCCTCCTCCCACCACCCCCACTTTTCTTTCTTCTGCCGTAGATGAATTTTTCAATTTATTCCTGGCGGGCTTTTGCCCGTGCATGTGGCTGGGATGGATTGATTGCCTTTTTTTCTTATTTTTATTTTTATTATTTTTATTATTTTTATTATTATTATTTTTTTTTTTTTAAAAAAAAAAAAAACCTCGCCGCCGCCCTCGTCCAGAGGGAAGCATCGGAGGTGGGCAGGCAGCCACATTCAAGCACCATCGCTTCTGCTGCCCCAGCTTGCAGATCTTAACCCTGAACAGAGGCGAATGTAACCCGACCAGCCCAACACACACCCCCCCGGTCCCTTCTCCCTCCCCACGAGGGAAGGAGAATGCGAGGCTTTTGATGCGAGCCTGCTCATTTCGTCCTAACCTGGCTTAGCTTTCGAACCTTTTTTTTTTTTTTTTCCTTTCCTTTTCCCTTCAACTTCTCTTTTTTTTGGGGGGGGGGCGCTCTTTTCGGGCCTAGCTAGTTTGCTAAAGTAGCCAAAAATAAAAAAAAATAAAACATGGAAATAGAAAGAAAAAAAATATTTTAATGTACGCGTGATCGAATTCGGGTCGTACATGCGAGTGGGGGTGGGGGTGTGTGTGTGTGTGTGTGTGTGTGTGTGTAACTCCACCCATACATACCGCCCGGGCGTTTGGCTGAATATCTATTGTTTTTCTCTTTTTCCATTGTTTTTTTTCCTCTTTCTTTTCTTTCTTTCCCTTGTTCTTTTTTTTTTTCTGAGATCAGCAGAGCCGCATGGTTCTATTTGTTTTGGGGGTCGAGTATTAAGGCGGGGGGAAGCGGCTTATTGGTTTGGGTGGGCCGATCGAAAAGTTGGCCCCCCCCGCCCCCCCCCCCCCTCCCCCCCCCCCCCCCCCACCCCCCACCCCCCCCCCCCCCACCACCCGCGCCGCCTCGTCCCCGTCCCACTCCG
>JACWRQ010000215.1:12570-27303 GCA_014849955.1 Cryphonectria carpinicola | reverse complement strand
GGTTGGCGTGGTGGCGGCGTCTGGCGGGGTGAGGCGGTGTGGTGGTTGGGGTGGGCCGGCCCCAAACGTGCCCCCCCCCCCTCCCTCCTCCTCCTCTCCCCCCCTCTCTCCCTGCCAGGCTGCAGCAGACAAGGCCCAGGGTTGGATCGCAGTGGTGGGTTTCGGTTTGGTCACACCCAACAGAGAAAGAGAATCCCCACCCCGCCCCACCCCTCTCCTCCCCCGGACAAATTCGTCAGGCTGGCTCCCCCCGGCTCTCGCTCTCAAGAGAAGAAAAGAAGAAAAGGAAAGAAAAGGAAAAGAGAGAAGGGCAAAAAGAAAAAAACCAAAAAACCACTTCCGCGGGCTGAGCAAATGAAACCTGACCGGGATGTGTGATTGAGACAGTACTGTACATACGACTTTGGCGCCAGGATTCAGCTCGAAACTTTTCATCACGGCGCAAGAGGAAAATGTGACGAGGGGGAAGGGGGCGGACCAGGGCATGGCAGACAGCAAGGCTTTCTTCTCTTTTCTTCTCTTCTGGGGAGACGCCTCCTTCCCCCCTTCCCCCCCCCCTTCTTACCTTCGAGCACTCTCGCTGGTCACAAGAATGCCGGTCCGAATCCGATTCTACGAAGGATTCAGGAGTCGTTGTGGGTCCGGACTCAGGTGGGCGTTTTTGTTGGAAGAAGGGGGAGAAAGAAAAAAAAAAAAGGAGAAAAAGTACCACGCAAGAGGACACACACACACACACACACAGACACACACAGAGGGAGAAAGACAACAGAGCACAATTTCGGCATGGGACGGTCAATACCTGGTCGAAAAGTCCGTTGTTAGACCGTCGGCCCCTACTGTGCAACGCTTGCCTGTTTTCGCAGTCGTGGGTTGATCGTTGATTGACTCGAGAGAGTCGTGCCAGTGCCAGTAGGTTGTCCGCGCGCCACATGGTGAGGACTATTCGGATCCCCGGCATTTTAAGTTCACTCATGTCTGTTGTGTGAGTTTCTGATTTTTTTTGAGTTTTTGCCGTTGTTTTTTTCCTTTTTTCCGACGTGGACCGCGTCTGAGGCTTGGACCGTAACACAAAAAATAAATTAATGCACCAGAGGGAATACTGACAAGTCGATGGATACATGTACGACAAGATTGAGCCGTCTACTAAGCTGTCAAT
This sequence comes from Cryphonectria carpinicola, assembly GCA_014849955.1. Taxonomy (NCBI): domain Eukaryota; kingdom Fungi; phylum Ascomycota; class Sordariomycetes; order Diaporthales; family Cryphonectriaceae; genus Cryphonectria; species Cryphonectria carpinicola. Next base: position 26,147 of record JACWRQ010000215.1, on the reverse strand, counting down.
AAGTCGTTGACAGGCTGATGTGAGATTATTTTCATTTCTCTACCAATTCTTTTCTTCCCTTTTTTTCTTCTTTCTTTCTTTCTTTCCCTTTCCTTCCTACCTGGTCTCTCTCATCTCACTCCGCTCACCGTTTTCCCCCCTCGGCCCGTTCGTGATAAGCGCTCCCGTCACGTCTCATAGGGCTGAGATTACCTTTCGCACACACGGGAGCCAAAATCTCACCGGGTCCGTGCCTTAATTTGGTCTCCTCTCTTTTATCAATCTGTTTCTGTCTGTGTTCCCCCCCCCCCTCTCCACATTGTTTTTGTTTAAGTGGTAAGAATGGGTCCCGAACGGAAGGAGATATAGAGGGACAGAGAGAGAAAGAGAGAGGAAAGGGGGGGGGGGGAAGAAAGGGGTGGGGGGAGAGGGAAAATCATTCAATAAAATTATCCATGTGAGCGGTCCGTGGGTCGGTCCCGAGAAATTCGCGACAGAAGCCCGAGGTGGTCGCTGTTGCTTGTTTCTTGTTTCTTGTTTTTTTGCTTGTTGTTGTGCCAGATGTGGTCCCTCTGGGCAGATGTCGATTGGTGAAGAGAGGGGGGGGGGGGCGCCTGCGGCACAGCAAGCTAACAAACAGTTGGAGGGAAACGACCAAAGGCCTAGGCTCTTGAAAAACCCTGGCTGGCTGGCCCCAAGGGTGGTTTTTTTCGCCCCGTGTCTATGAGGATCGAGGAAGGAGGAGGGCTACATGGTCTGCTGCTCATCGAAAAGGTGGAGAATGATGCGGTTGGGCGATGAGGACACGGTTGGTTCAAGGACAGGACTTTGTGTGATTGAACAAGGAGTAGACAATCCTAAGCTTTCTCCAGACACTGCATAATAAATAGCATAAAATTCACGAAACTAGATTGTTATCTCGACAGTCCTTCTTTCCAACGGGTCAGTGGGACCCAACAACAGTTCGCGCGTGTACATAGTAAACTCCCTCCTCTCTCCCTGCCCTCCCGAATGCCGATCCCCTGGGTACCAGGCAGGCGTGAACCAAACTTGATATCCCACCCCTCGCGCCCTCTTAGAGAATAATCAAAAGTACATCATGCAAAAAAAAAAAAGAGAGAGAGAGAAAAAAGGCGACACCAGAAGAAGGATTTTCGCATCTCCGGCCCCCCTTCCCACACACACACGCAAAGAGGGAGAAGATGGAAAGCGCACATGCCCACCCTACCTCCTCTCCTCTGGCCCCCAAAAATTCTCCCCATGAGTATTCCTTTGTGGTTAGCATCTCCAGACCCAGCACCAGCGTTGCATTGAATGCAACACAGCCAGCCAGTGGAGCCGGTCCACGAGGAGAGGCGACCCCAAGCCGAGACCCTAAACTTTCCGGTGCGCTGGAATTCCGTCCCAAAGCCAGATGAGACCAAGGCCAAGACCAAGACCAGTCCAAATCAGTCCACCGACCCAACGATGATGCATGAAATCACTTGCTTGCAAAAAAAGACAATTCCCGTCGCCCCATTTCCACAGCTATCATTGGGAAGAATGAAAGTCTGGGGGGAAAGAAGAAAAAAAAAGACAAAAAACATAAGGCATCATTGACATGAGGAAATAGACAAAACGAAAGACGTATCCAGTCATGATAAGTTTCGTGTGAAGAAATTGTTTTTGTTTGCACCTTTGAATCTCTGCACTTTGCTGCCCTTTAGAAGAAAAAGGAAAACAATAAATAAATAAAAGAAATCGTAACCGATAAACCCGTGACGCTTTGTTCTCCTTGACCATCTGACCTTGGGGCCCTTTCATGACAGATACATGACAACGTAAAATCGGTATATATGCATGATGAATCAAACATCAAGAAAAAGAAAAAAAATCACGAGCAGCCAGGGAACATAGAGGCGTGTTTGCGTTTGTGTGTGTGAGTGATTGTGGAGACAAAACCCATCACCCCCAGTGCTCTCTGTGTGGAAATCCCAATCCTCCAAAACTCCGGCCCAGCCAACCCCTCGTGAGTGAGCCTCGCCTTTTGAAAAACTCCACCAGAAACCACATTGTTGAGATTATAAATTCATATTGGGTTTGGAAAACCTCTCTTGCCGTGGCTCATGGCGAGCCCATCGACAGTGGGGTGGCCGGGTAGACGCTCCACTCCGGCTCCGAAGCCGCGTCGGAAGAACCCGAGTGATCGAACGAGTGTGAGAGGGCAGGAGTCTGATGAAAGAGTCGCGTATCAGCGCTTCCGTTCTTTTTTTCTTCGATGCGTACCATATGTTGACGTGTGTTGGGTTGGGGGAGAAGAGAGATGGGGGGAGAGGGTAAAAAACAATAACAAGGAATTCGTTTTGTTTTTGACTCTCACCGCACGCACATGAACAGAATGATACATTTTGTTTCATTTCTCTTTTTTTCTTCTTTCTCTTCTTTTTTTTTTTTGGTGGTTGTTCTCTGTGTGGTGGTGGTGCTCATCTCTCCATCTCTCCCATCTCTCTTCCCTCTTTCCCTGCTCTCTTGGCCCTTTGCCTCTCTCTGTCCCTTTACACCCTGGGAGGTGCGGGAGCAGGATAGCGGGAGCGGTAGAGATCAGGTGCAGCGAGGTGACCGGCGGCGGTGGCCGTGGTCGAAGAGGATGAGGAGGTGGTGGTAGACAGCACATCACTACCGCCGTAGGAAGGGAAGGTGGAGACGGGAGGGAGAGCCGATGACGATGACCTCGACGCCTGGTGCTGATCTTGGTGTTGGTGGTGGTGGTGGTGGTGAGAACTCACATGAGGATTTGAATCGTAGGGCGAGGCGGTCGCGGGGACCCCAAGCGAGTAGTCGCCGTAGCTTGCAAACGACATCGACTCATTCCCCTTGCTACCGGTGGTGTTGTACGCCTCTGAGAAGTGTGTCATGGGCGGCAGCGTTGGCGCAGCAGTGGCCGTGATGGCTGGGGTGCCCATCCACGTGGTCACAGCAGGGTGGCCGGCGTAGAAGCCGTTGTCGCTGGGCGGCGAGTAGCTGTTCTGGTAGGCGGAGAAGGGAGGCGGGCTGGAGGCAGGCGGGCTGGGAGAAGGGAAGAAGGGCTGGTCCTCCGGGTTCATGGGCGGGGTGTAAGGGGGGATGGCCACTGGGGCAGCCAGATGCGCATGGTTTGGGGCGGGAGGAGAGGAGCGGCGCCTCTGGTGCTGCTGTGCTGCCTGCTTCTTGATGCTGTTGACCTTGGGGGACTTCTTGGCGCTGCTGCCCTTGCCCTCCTCACCGGCCGCCTTGCTCTCGAGGAACTGCATGCGCTCCTTGATCTTCTTGCCTGGAATTTGCAAAAAAAAAAAAAAAGAAAAGAATTGCCAGGTCAGTAAAGGAATCTCGGAGAGGCATTCTGGAAGGGGAGTCAATGTGCAAGGAGTGTTCAAAACTCACGGTAGTTGCGCTGGGCAATCCTGTTCTGGATTCGGCGGCGTTCGGCCAGGTCTGATACTTTGGTCCAGTCCTCATCTGGGTGTGCGGATGCGCTGAAGGCACTGCTTGTGCTTGGGTACTGCCTCACGGAGATGGGCTGTGTGTGAGGTGCAGACCAGGCGCTGTACTGATGCTGGTAAGGATGGTGTGCCAGCGGGCCCACTGGGAACATCTGGTGAGGGTCGGAAGCCATTGTGTTGAGGAAGGGTTGAGTGGTTGTTGTTGTTGTTGTTGTTGTTGTTGTTGTTGTCGTTGACGACGACAATGACGACGACGATGTTGATCTTATTGTTTGGTCCAAAGGTCTGTTGGACGGTGTTGAGGATGATGAGTGCGTTGTTCCTGGTGTTGGTTGATGTCGTAAGAAATGGGAGGATGATGTGAGTCTGAGAAAAGAGGAAGGAGGAAGGAGATGTTGTGTCTTTAAGAGGAAATCCAGGAAGAGCCTGAGTTATTGGGGATGTGATATCTATAGAAGTCTGACTGGATCTCTGGTCTGAGGATGAGGCCTTGACCAGAAGGATGATGGTGGAGGAATGTTTCGAGATATATAGTATGTCTGAAGGTGGAGGATGCTGGGCAGGTGTAATGGTGGGTCCGAGGTGGACGAGGGACGCTGGGGACCAGGGGCAAGGGTCCGTGGGCCTTCTCGACAGGGGTTCCAACCATGTGGAAACAGTAATCCCAAGATCCTTGTCCCCTGCTCAAGATGTCTCTAAGTATCTTTTCATCCCCCCCCCCCCTCTCCCTTCTGAGAGCTACGTATCTACGTACCTCACGTACCTTAAGTAGCCTAAAGAGGTGTCAGTCAGTCAGCAGGATAGAAAACGGGAGGAATAAGGCTGTGTGGTAGCCACCCACCCACCCACCAACACAGGACGGTACATATGTACACACAAGAAGTTACTCTTCGTACCTCATGTATCTCATAGCCCTGTCACAGTAGGCCCGTCCTGGAGAATGGAAGGTACGACGCAGGTCTGGACGTAGTGCGGCCGCGACCAGCAGGCCCAGCAGGCCCAGCACTCTGGTCGCAGAACCAAAATAGGCCTACCCACGTGTACTACGTAGCAGCAGCAGCAGCAGCAGCAGGAGGAGGAGGAGGAGGAGAAGCCAGGCAGAAGCAAAAACACCCCAGATGCGTGTATGCACCTCACTCTTTTTTCTTTTTTTCTTTTTTCCCTCGACCCCTTGTCCCTAGGGCCATGTTGATTGGGCGATTGGGAATGCTCGTTCCCACACACGAGAAAATTCCTTCGAGCACGAGGCAGTGTTGTTTGCTTCATGCGCCTCTGCAACAGGCTACGAGAATTTTCCCTTTTTCAGCCAATAGTGGAAGGGATAGGCGCGCAGCACAGCAAGGTTTGGTGGTTGGCAAGGTCCGTGGAGAGCAATCGGGAGGCTTTCATAGGGCAGGGCGCACCAGATGGCTGCTAATGCATGGAACGTAGCGACACTTAGTTCTTCGTCTGGCGACCGAGACGGGAGATATCGTATACAAGCCCGTACCATACATAGTACGACTACGAGCGGGATGGAGGAGGCTCAGCTCGAGCCTAGCTCATCTCTCAGTCACGCCGGTAGGTACAGCACGAAAGCTTTCCTTTTTCTTCTTTCCTTTTCCTTTCCTTTGAGCCGGCCAGCCAGGGGGTGGAATTTTTGTGACTAAAAGAGAGAGAGAGAGAGAGAGAGAGAGAGAGGTTGATCACATCTTGAGAAAACTGGGCTGCATACAACGGTACAGTATTGTGTTTGTTGGTCTGCAAAAAGAGGTGATTACTGCATGTCGCTTACAACCTGGCTCTCTGGATGCACACCTACCCATCAGTAACAGCACCGCACCTCAGAGGAGAGGGGGGGGGGGGAAGAAGAGGCGAGCAGACCCCGAACGGACCCAAGTCTTGGTACTGTCGGACTTTTGGGCTGGAGCACTATAGGCTTGGCGATCCCGCGCAGAAAATAGGGTACTCATCTGTGCTGCTATGTACCAGGACGTGGTATTATTTTTGTGTGTTACAACAGAAGGATCGCAGGTTGGTGGGAAGGGAGGGGAGGGGGACTGAGAACTGGAGAATGGCAGCACCAGAGCTGGAGACGGAGGAGGGCTGGGGGGGTGGAGGGACGAGCAGGGAGGGGCGTGTGCTAGAGAGAGCAGCGGGTCGATCGGGTCCACGGACAGGGGCCAGGGCTTCTCAGAAGTACCAAAATAACGTACAGGATTGCCTACTAAAACCGACAAGAGCAAAACGGAGTGCTAATTCTGGGAAGGGACTGCCCCGATTCCACTCAGTCCTCCGTTTACCAGCCCTACGCGAAAGGCCTCTCTCCCTCTCTCTCACCACCACCACCACCACCACCACCTCCTCCTCCTCCTCCTCCTCCTCCACCACACCTGCACCACAGCTCCACAGTAGCTCGATTAAATTTCCAATTACAGAAACCACCGTCCCAATCTCAGTACTAGTCGCCATGCGATGCCTCTCGCTCACTCGCTCACTCACTCACACACTCACAACATTGTGAACAGACCAGACAACCTCGTCTCAGCAACAGCAACAGCAACAAACAAACAGACAAACAAACAAACAAACAAACTTGTCGAGGGTGGCTACTGCACGAGAACGGACCAACACCGCCATCGTCATCATCATCATCACCACAATTACTACACATGTAGCGCGGGGTAAATTTTAAGCTTGAATCGCCCTGACAGGCAGGCGTCACAAGGGAGCTCCCCCCTCTCTCTACCCGGCGCTCCGGTGCGCCATGTCGTAATGGAAGCCGAGTCCTCGACGAGCTCGTGCTAAGCCTCGTCACGACTGGGAGCAACCTGGTACTCGAATTTGAGGCTTCGTCCAATGCCAGCGGCGGGATCGTCCAAACGGCTCTGGCTCGCTGCTGTACGAGTGGTTGGTGCCGCTTTTCGGCCGCTATAGTGGCATAGGCAACCAAGTTATGCCGCCATTCCTTCGGCGGGCACCTCCTATCGGCTGCAATCTGAGCCCTTTGGCTCCATGGGCCCTCTTGAATACCCATAGTACTACCATGACTATGGTGCCATGTTACTATGCTATCTGGGATAACGCTGCTGCTGCTGCTGCTGCTGCTGCTCTGGTGGGTGCCCACATCACCGACGCTGAATAAGAAGAAGAAGAAGAAGAGGAAGAAAAAGGCCAATGTCGATCACAGATTCCCATGGGAGGAGGGATGGGAAGAGCGATTCGACGTGCTGAAAGGGCCGACTTTGAGAGAACCGCGGCGATCCCATCGTGTGACGGTGACTCAAACCTCTACCGTGGCCGTTGTCGTTCTCGTGAATCTCGTTCTCGCTGGGTCGTTTATCTCTTCTGTTCACGCACACAACAACACTCACTCAGGCAAATGACCCACCCTGTGACCCGCCCATCCGCCACCACCGTGCAGACCACAGCCCCGGAGACAAACATGCAAATGACCGCTTAGTCCGAACATTCGGATCCGGAGCAGCATGGAAACACGATCCATTAGCTGGGTAGACCCCTGCCTCCTGGAGCTCGGCAATCTTCCGTGGGACCTCGATCAGAAACTATGATCTGTCTGGCCTGGGAGGAAAGTCTCAACCTTCAAAGAAGACCAGGTTACCGCATATGTGCCCCGTAGTAGTACATGATTCACATCAGATCGATGTTTGGTCTTTTGGGGGGGGGGAGGGGGCTGTCACCTTTGATCAGACGCTGGAGAGTTCTACCGGCCGCCTAAAGACGGGGGGGGGGGAGCACGACGACAACGTAGGACAAAAAAAGAAAAAGACTCAACAGGAGACACAAGAGAAAAAGATGGACGGGCGATCAGTGTGCCAAAAAGGGAAAAGAAGAAAAGAAAATCAGAAAGAGTAAGAGAGAAAAAAAACCTCGCGTGCACCGGCCAAGCTAATTCGCTCACTAATCTCGACACCGCAACGATGAATCAAAATGACGGCGTGGGGGATAGGCGATCGAGCCGTGTCCCAAGTTGCCCCTGGCCAAAAGCGTTTTTGCTTCATCCCAGAAACACGAACACCAGGGAGGGTCCTCTTCGCGCCGAACCTTAGGGCAAACAGCGCTGACGCCCGTCTACTGGCGCGTTTGCAACGTCGCCTTGGAGAGGGCTACAAGCACTTGGTCCTAATGACAGCAAGAGAAAGGACGAGGGGGAGGCCACAAGGGGTACGTGGGCATGAGGATCAGCCCATTTCGTAACCTGCTCCTCTCAGATAAGGGATGTCGTTACTGACAAAGGAAGAGAAACGGCCTTTTTTTTTTTTTTTTTTTACTGAGACAAATAACGACGAAATCCTGGGAGATGGTGGTAGGGCGGGAAAGGCGTATGGAGGAGGGGCTCGCTCTACCATGGCACAGCGGGGTCGCACCCCCTGGCCTGCTGTATCTGGGACTTGGTGCGCCCTCTGATTGGGAGAACCATGGTGTGCGCGCTTCACACGTATTCAAGCAAGCCATGTCTTTGCCCATCGCCCTCACTCCAGACGATGATGTCTCTTGATGAGATACGGGGATGGTGCTGTTCCTGCCGACACACGTTACCTCCCAAGGGGACCAGACGGCAGCTCGCCTCGCTGAATATTGCCCGGGTATTGATTTCGCGATCGCCCGGCCGTCCAGGACCACACACCCTGGGCCGACCAGCATGTCACAAAAGGACCAGCGTCAACATGAGCCAAGGTTGACAGCCAGGCCAAGAGACACTACGAGGGCAGACATGAAGGAGGAGGAGATCTGTCTTGGGCCATTGTGATATTGGGGAAACACCTTCAACATGAACGGTCCGCGGGCGCCTGTGATTCGACAGGATGCGAACCTCCCTCCTCCATGTGCGCGGGCATCCTGTCCTCTATCGGACAACCTGCTGCTGGGCGCCGAGAACACGGCGCGCCGGGGCTGTCTTGTCTCACAGGGCTAAACAGCGGGGGTCCGCCGCACAGGTTTGGGGCCCTGCAAGCTGGCTGCTTCGAGGAGCTGCTGCTGATGTTGGTACTGCTTGCTTGCTCCCCTCCCCAAAGGTTACGTCGAGAAGGAAGGGGTGTGACCACCATCACCGGGTCCCCACGTGCTTGATAATGCTACTATTTTGAGATCCTGGCCTTTACAAATCGTCAGGTGGCCCTCTGATTGGCTCGCGCTCCAACGAGGTGCCTGCAATGGCTCACAGCAACCACTCCCGCAGGCCCGGCGCAACAGACAGACCGGGCCAGCCTTGTCTTCTTCCTTCCTGACCGCCATACCGAAATTGCGACACAGCATGCCCTGCATCTTCGCTCTTTTCTCCCTCCACGACCTCCAAGGCCGCCTTTTCACCAGGCTTGAGCACATTCTAGAGTGCGAAACAACCGGTGACGACCGGGGGGGGGGGGAAGAGGTGGTGCGGGGTGGTCTCTGCAGGCCGCGACGGCACCGATCGGCGACACATGCATGCAACCAACAGTACACGCACACACACACACACACACACACACACACAAAAACAACCAAATCCCGTTCACGGTGGAACAAAGATGGCTGACTGTCAAGTCATCATCCAGGTCCCGACAATGTGGATCGAGAGTAATCCCGTATGATTGTGTATGTGTGCGTGAGACACCGCTCTTCTGCAAGCCAGGCGAGAGTGTGTGCATTGGCTGGGTGTGAGGTGAGATGTGAGGAACCTCCTCCTCCTCCTCCTCCTCCTGCTGCTGCTGCTGCTGCTGCTGCTGGTTGGTCCCCCCCAAAAAAACCTGGGGACCGCGGCTCGCGCAACCCAACGACCAACAAATTTGCACCCACGCACGCACCACTCAGCAGCGCACGTCCTGGCAGTTCCAGCAGTTCCACCCCGGGAATCGCTTGCTCAGTCAGCACCTTGTCCTGTTAGGGCGCAGTGCATCTGCCGGGTCCCCTGGATTACTCACAAAAGATCCCCGTGCATGGGTACAGGGCTCCGCTCCAGGGCTGGGAAAGGAAAGAGAAGGGAAAAAAGAACCCACCAAAAACGGAGCCAAGCGGACATAAGCTGGAGATTGTGTGTCCTTCCCTCCGTTTTGTGCGTGCGTGCTTGTTGTTAAGCCTACTTATCAACACATTCATTGTCTTTGACACACACCCACCATACCGGAGGCGTCGGAAGCATTTGATCACATGCCTGGATTGCGCGATTGAATGTTATCATACGATTTGTGCCATCACATCCAGAAGAAGCCGAACACGAACAAGGGCACCCTGCCGTGGCGTCTGTCCCAATATGAGGTCCTGAAGAATGGAGGGGGTGGGCGCTCAATAATCGAGTCCAGCCAGTCAAAGGAGGGTGAAGAGAAGTGGGGGGAGGGGGGTGGGCTCAAAAAGATGAATGAGTCCTCCTCGTCCTCGTCCTGGTCTCGACGTCACAACCAAAGCAAGCGGCAGGCAAGGAGGACTAAACTGCTATCCTCTGCAGATCGCGTATATTGCCGATTTCTCATCCTGACCTGCTGACAGGTACGGCGTGAACCCCCCCCCCCTCCACCCCTCCCTTCCCTCTGCAACGCATCGTCGACGCACGTGTATGACATCTCACTGTACGCAGAGCAGTACCATGGTAGTACATTACGATACCTGTCATGGGTCCTTTTTACGCCCCCAAAAAGGATTCTTCTGGCTCCCCATCCAAGGGCTCCCTGTATGTCCATAATTCCCTTTTACCTATCTTGGGAGGCAATGATTTTATAACCCAAACCACACACACAATCCATTCCTACGCTCCCCCCCCTCCCCCGAATGAGGCAGATTAACGAGCCGACCAATTAAATATTTCCGTTTCTTTCTGTCTCTCGTTCCCTTTCCCATTGAATCACAACCAACTCCCCCCCCCCTTGTCCTGCTCGGTCATGATGTCTGCCGTACGGGACCGTCAGCTCCTATAGCTAAGAAGCCCCGGAACTCGCTCGAGACCGGGGCTTGTATCCGCATCCTGCTCATCACCATCTCCTCTCTCTCTCATCCAGCCGCTGCGTTGCGCCTCAGCTTGGGAATCTGCGTTTTTGCAAATCTCTGCTGCCACTGTCTTGCCCCCCCCTCCTAACCCCCGCAGGAAATAAATAAATATAAGTTTGGTTTTTTAATGATAAAAAATAGCAGCAATCATCATCGATGGGTGGAAATTCGAAGAAGAAGGGGGGGGGGGAACGTATGTGGAGGCTTCTATTGCTTTGTTTCTTGGGTAGTTTTTTTCCTTCCTTTTTTTCTTTCGGTTCCCTTGTCCTACTGAAAATGCTGTGACGTGCTGCAATATGCACAATCAATCACATGAGGACCTCATACCCCAGGAGAAGGGGGAAGGTTGGCACGGTGCAGCCGACGGCCGCAGCAAGAGGCGGCCTACTCAAACGGCCTGGTTCGAGACGCAGGCCCAAGTTGTCGGGGCCTCACCAGGCCTGAAAGGACATGTACATATTTACCCATAGGGCTGGAAAGCAGTGAGCCCCCCCCCCTCTCCAAAGCGGGGGGGGGGGAAAAAAGGGGGGCCTGGGTGGGCTGGTTTGACTGTCAGCTTGGTCTGGTCTGGTTGGTCTCGCGGAAGACTGACTTGGCCAGCTTGCCAGGGACGGGGCCGTGGCTTAGGCTGCGTCGGACGCCAGGCCATACCATCCCCTCCTCCTCCGCGGACCTACTGACTGACCCCATTCTTCACCACGACGACGACCACGACGACTTGTCTTTTCTTTTCTCCAGTGTGAGAGCTGGCGGTGGGCGTGTGCGCGCGTTGGGCTGAGGCCCTTTAGCAAGATTCCAAACTGGGTTTTTTTTCTTTTCCCCCAACCTCTCTTGTTCACTTGGCCGTGTTCAAGGTCTGCCTGCTGGTCTCGGCCTGCAATCAGCCAGGCACCTAAATAAAATGAACCTCCGCGGAGAAGGCGAGGGTTCAGTCTTTTTTTTATTTTATTTTTTTGGTCGGACGTGCTCTGCCACATGCCATGACCTGATAGAGGCCAGTGTCCAGGCGCAAAAAGAAAACAAAGGGGTCTGTGTCTGCTTCTGCTGCTTCTTCTTTTTTCCCACACCGTATCACGCTGACACCTATTTACCGATCTGACCTGCCCGGGATCGTAAAGACCGTTTTGTTTTTGTTTTACTTTGGGTTCTAGCAAGACCAGAAGGGTACAAGGGCTTACCTTCAGTACACCTCTTTCTCTCAATCTTGCGTGCGTGTGTGTGTGTGCGTAGGAGCGTATTCTGTCCTTGTCTCTCTCTTCCATCCACATCCCTCTCTCTCTCTCTCTCTCTCTCTCTCTCTCTCTCTCTCTCTCTCTCTTTCTCTCTCTTTCTTTCGCCTACCGTGGTACAGAGTAGATCCCAAAAAAACCAAAAAAAAAACCGGGTTATGTTACTTCCTCTCCACCGCTCTGTGGAATCAGCAGGGTATTTTTGTACACATATTACACAGTAGTATCATATTGGCCTGTCCGTCTGTGTGTTGGCTCCCCACTAACCACCATGCAGCCCGCCCGCCACCCACTCGGTGGCCTTCCCTTCTCCTCGGATACACACACACACACACATACATATACGCCTTTACGCGAGAGCCAGATTTCTCCCTCCCGTTCTCCCCCTCCCCCCCCCCCCCCAATCATCTCCAAATACATCACAAAAAAGTGCACAACATAGTAATTCGGCTCACAACAAAAGGACACCAGATACGTTTCTTTTCTAAGCCCTCTCCCCTCTATCTGTTCCTTTTTTTTCTACTAATTCGCAACCTGAATACGCCCATCTAAACGAGAACCAGTTAGCCTTGCCGACGGTGTACCACGGCTCCCTCTCCCCTTCCCTCTATCTCTTGTGTGTATGTGTCTGTGCCAACCCCCCCCCCCCCCCCCCCCACCTCTCTCTCTCTCTCTCCGTAAGCCAGGGTCATTCCAGCCAGGGTCATTCCTCAAGTCCATCCCGCCATGTGGTGGTGGAGTCCTTTTTTTTCCTCTTCCTCTTCCTCTTTCTTTTCGCATCTACCAAAGGCCCCCCTGGGCCTGCTTATTGTGGAGTTTTGTGGAGAGTGACATTGTTTCCATACAAAGGTGTCGTTATTTGCGTACTTGCTCTCATGTTTTTGTTGTTGGTTTGGGAGATTCCGAGACGATTCCCAACTCCAAGGACAAAAAGATGCGATCAAGAAAAAAATACTCCACAAGGTCGTAGGATTGGCCAAGCCCACGCTGCGCCCCCCGTCACAGATCGTGAAGGTCCCGTGCCCTCGGCATCTTTTTTTTTTTTTTTTTTCCATTTCCTTCCTACTCTTTCTCTTTTCGCCGTTTCTTCCTCTTCTTCTTCCCTCCATTATTGATTAACAATGTATTATATGTTCAATGCTAGTGTTTCTAAATGGCCGGGTCTGGACTTTGTCAGTCCGGCTCAGCCGTACTTGATGCCAAGGGATCGTCACCATCATACTATACCACAGCAAATTAGTGTTCCGCTTCCTCCCCACGTCCACCGTTATGCCATCACCAACAACCAACCAACCAACCAACCAACCTTGCCTTGTCACAACCAGAAATATGAAACCGTACGACATCACCCCACCCTGTCTGCCCTCTCTCTCTCTCTATCTGTGTTATTACCTTGGTCCCAGCGTTAATGGGTGATTCCTTCGTCCGATCCTTCTGTGGAGCCAAAATACTACTACAACAACAACAACAACAACAACAAGAACGGCTTTGTATATGCTATACTAATCAAGAGTACCGTAAAGGGCGCCCAAGGTGGAGAAGTAGTGCTGGCTGCTATGGTCTCTATATTACAACAACCAATGCAACCCTCCTCCTTCCTCCTCCTCCTCCTCCTCCCCCCCCCCCACACCGACCGGAACGGCACCCATGATTCTATATACATAATATTATTCATTGTTGATAATGAAGGAGGAGAGGACCGGCCCGGCTGCACATTATTGTCGGTTTTTGTCTCTCTCTTTGGGTGCCCCAGAGGCCTAGCTTGTGCGGTGAAACCAGCCCGGCCGGGACGAGCGGTCGGTCCTGTCAACAAACTACCCATAGTAACGTAGCCTGGCCAGGCCACAAAGCCTCTCTCTGTCTCTCTCTCTCTCTCTCTCTCTCTCTCTCTCTCTCTCTCTCTTTCTCTCTCTCTCTCGCCTTTCTCGTTCATTCATCACCCAAAATCCGTAAC
>JACWRQ010000215.1:0-12506 GCA_014849955.1 Cryphonectria carpinicola | reverse complement strand
CGCCCCCCCCCCCGGTCGCCGCCGTTTTTGGTGTGTTCTTGCCTCCGGCGCCCCTATGCCTAACACCAAAAATATGTCACAGTCCCGGCTAAACCCACCAAAAAAAATTTCCAGCTGGTCTAACACATCCATGCATCCAACCACCTTCAAGAAACTTGCCCCCCCCCCAACCCTCCTCCCACCCCCCACCATAAAAAAAAAGGAGGAGCGTGATGTCGAGAAGGGAGCGCATGGGAGGGTTAGCCGCCTCGGTGGGAGCAGCCAAGTTAGGCAATGTTCCGGAAAGAAAATAGAAAAAAGAACCAAAGGAAAGAGAAAGCAAAAAGAGAAAGAAAGGGGAAGAAAAAAAAACGTGGGTGTGGAGTGAATGACCACTGTTTGCTGACCACATGCATAGGTTTAGGCTGAGGGAAAGAGGAAAGAGAACGAGGATGGTATGCAGGGCAACGCTGAGAATAGCAACGCCCTACACACCCTCAGCCAATTCGATTGGTTCTTTTTTGGGGGGGAGAGAGGGGGGGGGATGCGCGCCGACACCAATCATGGTCGAGGTCGATTCCAGGTGAAAGCTCCAATGCCAAATGGCTCCCCAAGTCGGCAATCTCCTACTAGGCTGCAGGGATCCTTTAGGGCGCTTAATTCAAGTCTCTCTCTCTCTCTCTATCTCTTCTATCGAGGATGCCAAGTGTCTTTTCCAGGACGGGACTCTACCGCCGGCTAGGGGTGGCGCCAGGTGCTGTACAGAAATAGGTTCTTGTTCATCATATCCAGACGATGCAAGTACAACCAAGTACACACACCAGCGCCATCATCATCATCTCCTGCGCATCCCATTGCAACCCACCACACCACTGCGCTACAGTAGTTCACTTTCTTTTTATTTTTATTTTCCTACTTTCGATGTCTCTTGGCCACTCGTATTTTGGGGGGGGGAGGGGTTTCTTCCCCTCCGGGCTGGGCTTCTTTAGCCTTCCAGAAGCTGAGGCCACGTGTTGGAGGCCAGGGGCCAACGAATAGCCATCGTCCTCCTCCTACAGAAGAGGAGGGGAGGGGGTACATAGTAGATTCACAACGTCTGCGAGCAATCCACGTGGTAGGGAGTGGTAATATGGCTTCACATTGGATGGATGGCTCGGTGCAGGCCAAAAAAGTCCACATAGTGAGTGAGTGGTACAACCGGAGTGCCGACTCGCAGTGTCGTGGTCCCACGAGGGCAAAGATTCCCCTTGCGTGTGAGCAGCCCTGCAATTAGCATCCCATTGAGGGGGTTGGTTTTCTGGAAGCCTGTCTGTCAGTGTGTGTCTTGCAAGAAAGAAGATTCCCAATTGAATAATTATGGCAAATCAGAAGCCGAGGGTGCTGGGTCTGGTAGGACGTGATAGGTGCTAACACAATGCTCGAGTGGGTGTGTGCCACACTCACTCAGCCCATGGCGCTTTACTCTCTTCCTTCAGCTGAAGCGATCTACACGGAGGGGCCACCCCAAGCACACCCCCCCCCCCTCAGAGCGAACTGGAGATAACGACAAGACAGACCACAACGGCTCTCATGAAAAACTGACCACTCAATGCGGATACCGCAGCACTTAATTCGGCCCTTCGCCATGGGATCCGGGGGCCCCAAAGCGGCCGCTTGCTGCTACTGCAGGCTACAGGTTGCGCCTGAAGGCAGGAATAAAACGCCCACTGAGACGATGTATAATTTAAAAAAATAAAAAATAAAAACTCTGATGAATGAATGGCCTTTTGGATAGCCAAGTAGCATTCCAACGGTTCAGTAAGATTGGAGCGAGAGCAGGCAAGTTCCGGCGCTCGAATACCGGACATTGTGGAGACCTGAACCATTCTTTTAACACTCGAAGCCTGCCCCGATGACTGATGGCGTTTGCATATATGCTATGCCTTCAGGCAGTTCAGACAGTTCTTGCAAAGTTACAGACCATCAAAAGGCATACACCTGATATTCACAACGACGACCTTGAGGAACGGAGTTTGTGATTTCTTGAAACAGATTCGCGACTGTGACGCAATGAAGAAAGACCCCATAAAGTCGCATAGTAACAACAAGGTCAGAACGGTCAAACATCTGTCCGCTGTCTGGGGGGAGGAGGGGGGGGGCGCACCTGACGGGGTAGGCTGGGCTGCGCCTCTGGCCGCCAAGCAGATGCGCCGCGACATGTCCCACTGCACTTAGTACGATATGATCCTACCGTCAATCGCAGCGTTGGGAGGATCCAAGCTCGGATCCTCCTCGGGCCACGTGAATGCCGATTTAGCCATGCATGGAGATCAGGCTGGGTCGTGGTGGTCCTTGAACTGGCTCAATTGCGCGCGCAGTTCACACGGAACCCTTCTTTTATTATCTCTTCTCCTTGGGGGACCATTTCTGTTTGGTAGCATCAGCGAAAGGGCTCAGCGTCTGCTCTGGGCCAACGCTGGGAGGGAGACAAGGTGCTGAGGCGAGAGACTACCGCTGTTGACCTGCAGCCTGTTTTGACCACACCCCCGCGTCAGCATAGACAAGCAACGGTCAAGCTTGTACCTGTACGATATGTCAGACGTCTAAACGCAGGCACGCAGCCATCACAGGGCTGCATATCCTCTAGATCCACTTTTTAGGAAAGATACATCCATGGGGTGTAAAGTATTCTCGCCTGATCGGGAGGTATCTAGGTTTCGTAGTCATCATCAAATTTCGACACGCCTGCTCGTTAGCTCCGCTTCGTACCATCGTAACAATAAAAAAATAAAAAAATAATGCACACCTTGCAGGATCAGCAAGTCTCCTACCTCTGGCATGCATAGTGCAAAACCCCCTAGAGATATCGTCAAATGACTCTGGCTTTGTAAGGTTCGCCGCTGATCGCTCTCGGGCTTAGAAATCGCACTGCGGGCTCTCATCCCATACTTAGCTACTTCGAGCAGGATGGTACAACATGTAGCCCCCCTCCCCCTTTCCCCCCAGGCAGACCGCGGCCGTGTTTCCTGTGCCGGGTGTGTGTGTGTGCGATGATTCGGAATGATCGGATGACGGACTTGGACAGTTGCGAATGTACAGGGGCCCGCGTCATCGGGCAACCAAAAAGAGATTGAGTGCTCTCGGCGGTGTAGGCCTTGTGAAGATGGTGTAGTCGCATTCACATACAGCGTCCATGTATGTACAATAATACACGGTAAATGCTTCTCGTGCCACGTGCGCCACCGACGAGTACCGGACTCCTGGTGGACGTGAGACGCTGCCCATGAGCCGTCAATCAGCTTGGGGCTGCAGGCGTGATCTGCTGCTGGCGACAGGCCGCAGTGATGATGATGATGATGATAATGATGATGTGCTTGGGTGATGCGCGTGCTTGGGCAGGATGGGGGCCAAGATCGGAGTCGCCGTGATGTGCAGCAGCAGTGGCTGTCGAAAAATGTTGGACGAGGGCGTGGGGAATGCGACCCCATCTCATAGGGCTGAAGCCGGTTTCACCTGTCCCCACTCCTACGGACCCGACAATGAGGAACGCTCACTGCCTGGCGGGTAGAAGCGAGGAGGAGGTTTGGGCATGTCAGACTGAGCATATATGCCTGCGATTCCTCTAGAGACATGCCAAGATCCTTCTCTCGAGAATAGTTAGTGCAACACAGCTGCCTTCTTGTGAGAGCATCAAGAGGTAAATCGCTCAGACGGAACAATAACGAGGAAACTTGCAGTGTGATGGTCCGAGGGGAGGAGGGAGGGTGCAGAAATTCGGCACAGCCAGCCGTCCAGGTAGCCATCAGTTCTCAGCTGTGTATAGCTGCACCCTTGTCGGCAGGGAGTCACAGGCCAGGTCTTATGGGCAGTCTGTGACGACGCTGACTGGGCCTGCTGCTTGTAATAGGCGGCCGATACGCGCAATCATGGCTGCTCAGGCGATCCCATTCTCTCTCTTCTTCTTCTTCTTCTTCTTCTCTTCCTTTTTTTTTTTTTTTTTTTTTTTTTTTTACATCACACTGACATGTGAGGTCCGTAGGGGAACAATTGTCACGTCTCCTCTGGCAGCAATGCTGTCCGACAGGTTTGGTCGTCGCTGGTCTATGTTTATCGGAGGCTGGGTCATCATCGTGGGCTCCGTGATCGCGTGTAGCTCCAGCACTGTTGCTCAGATCACTGTCGGCCGGTTTATCCTAGGCGGTGGTATCTCTATCATGACTGTCGCCGCCCCGGCATACTCGATCGAGATTGCCCCTGCACACTGGAGGGGACGCTGCACTGGTACGTCCACGAGCTGCCAAGACTCTCGACATTTCGAGATGAGCAGTTTTGAAAAACGGGGGGGCCTCCAGTACTGACTGAATACCTCCTTGCTTAGGCTTCTACAATTGTGGCTGGTTTGGTGGCTCGATCCCGGCCGCTTTTGTGACCTTTGGCTGCTCCTACATGACCAATGACTGGGCCTGGAGACTTCCCCTTCTCCTTCAGTGCTTTGCCTGTTTTATCGTCATTGCCTCCGTCTGGTTCCTCCCCGAATCCCCGCGTTTCCTGATGGCCAACGGCAGAGAAGAGGAGGCCATTGCCTTCCTAGTTAAGTACCACGGCAATGGCGACCCATCGTCGCGTCTCGTCCTGCTCGAGATCGAGGAGATGAGGGAGAACATCAAACTGGATGGTCAAGACAAGGTTTGGTGGGACTACCGTCCCATGTTCTTGACCCACAACGGCCGCTGGCGATTCGGTCAGATCGTCATGATCTCCGTCTTTGGACAGTTCTCCGGCAACGGCCTGGGCTACTTCAATGCGGCGATTTTCAGCCTCATCGGGATCAAGTCCACTGCCCAGCAGCTCGGCTTCAACGTCCTGAATAGCGTTCTGTCCGCCATCGGCGCCGGGTTTGGTGTCTCTCTCAGCGACAAGATGAACCGCCGCACGGTGTTGGTGTACGGCACCTTCATCTGCGCGTGCCTGCTCGCCGTCAACGGCGGCACATCGACGGGCCTGAAGAAGTACGAGTCGACAGACTCCTCAGGCAACATAAACATCTCGCCCGATGGCAAGTCCCTGGCGCAGGCAGCACTGGCCTTCTACTTCCTGTTCAACGTCATCTACTCGTTCACCTACACCCCACTCCAGGGGATCATCCCCGCCGAGGCTCTCGACACCAACCTGCGTGCCAAGGGTCTCGCCGCCTCGGGCATGATCGTCGGTCTGTTTGGATTTATCAACACGTTCGCTGGCCCTATTGCCCTCGCCAACATCAACACCAACTATGTCTATGTCTTTGTTGCCTGGGATGTCATCGAGTCCATTCTCTGGTGGATCTTTGGGTAAGCTTGATCATCTACTTCTATTACTATTGTGTACCGTTCCATATCCATCAAGGTGCTAACACGATTTACTGTGCAGTGTCGAGTCGCAGGGCCGAACTCTGGAGCAGCTCGAATGGGTCTACAACCAACCGAAGCCTGTGCAGGCCTCCATCAAGGTCGAGAAGGTTGTCGTGCAGGCCGACGGCAAAGTGACAGAGAAGATCGTGGCCGATGCGGCCAGCTAGAGAATGGTCATCACCATTCGGTTAGGGCTGGCCGGACTGCGGGGGAGGAGAAAAAGAGAGAGAGAGAGAGAGAGAGAGAGAGAGAATAACCTCGGTCATAGAGGAGACGACCGGCAGGGGGAATGCAAGGGGCCTTACAAACAAAGTAGTATTGGGATCGAGAAGCGAGGAAGCGTGCCGGTTCTGCTGATGTCTTGGCAGCACCTCTTTTCTGCTGCTTCATTGGTGGAGTAATTGAGAAGCTGAGTCTCCCCCCCCCCCCCTGGCATCTCCTCTTCCCCTGTATGATGAGCCGGCGAAAGGATGGTAAAGACCAGGATTGATTTTAGAACGCCAACGCCCAGGGTGCCGGTGTGATGATGATGAGAAAACTTGGGAAAAGAGAAGCAGTGATTCTGTTGCTACTAAACTTTTGATTGGTCTTTTTTGTATTTTGTGTTGATACCTGGATTGATACCTTTTAATGCCCTTTCTACAATTTGCATGTTCTAAGCCTCAGTCCAGAAGTCTATTTTCATGAACGGCCAAAATTATGTTATATCGGGTTACAACCCTTTTTTTTCTTTCTCTTTCTTTTCTTTGAGCACATCTGATTACTCTACACACCATCACGCCGCCCAAAAGTGCAAAGATAGCTTGCATCAGGACCTCTCTTCGCCAAAAAGGCTATGATCACCCACGTGTGCCTACCAATTCTCACCCCTCCCCCACCCCCCCTCTTCCCAGATGAAAACTTGGTGGGGGTCCAAGATAACTCTCCTTCACACCACCCAAGTCAAGGGTAATCGACTCCAAGAGCATATTGGTATGCAACAGACGCAAGCGCAACACGTGCTCACCCCTGCCAAGATGAGAACGAATGTCGTGAGATTTGCGCCAGGCACAGTCCTGCACGGCTGTCACCCACCCGGTGGGAGATGGCAGCTCGGGGTCTCCCTCCCCCCCGGCCTCGATGTCGAGCAGGCGTTGGCGGTGGAAAGGACTGCCGTCGATGGAGAAGTCGTATTGCATGGGGTTGTCTGGGTCGAGGTCGAGGGTCATGTTGAAGTGCAACACGAGGTCGCCCCTGGCCGTCGCCGCATCCGCCGCCGGGTCTGGGTCGGAGAAGATGAAAAACTTGTATTCGAGCCAGGCGGGAGGCTCTGATATCTGTAAGGCTGGATCGAGGGCTATGGAGCCCCAGGGTGTTCTGCCAGTGGATGGGAGGACATAGTAACACGGGGCCAACTGCTTGCAGGCCGTGGGCGGTATTGCGATATGACCATCGGCCTCGACAAACCCCTCTGCAAAATTATCTGGAACGCAGCGACCGCTGATGGGGAGGTGAACGTGCTCGAGGTCACCTTCTTCAGACCGAATCTCAATGACGATGGTCTCCTCAAAGCCCGTCGGGACATGATCCCACGCAACCTCCACCTCCAGCTTCTGATCCTCCTCCCCCTCCCTCCCAGGGACCAGAGCCCCCTCTCTCCGCGACAGCCGCACCCAACTACCAAACAACAACACCTCGGCCTTCCAGTGCACCACACAGGTCCCCCGCGTGAAAAGCTCCACCCACCGCCTCGCAGGCCCATACCGCGTCATGATCCCAAGCGTAAGCCCCGCCACAAGGTCCCCTCTGCTCGGATGCGTAAAGTCACTGTTCTCATTCGTCAGACCAGGGCGCACGCCCTCGTGCCCTTCCACCATGACGCCCATGTGGCCCGCGATCGGGTTCGACGGCTGCCGCGCCTGGACGTAGCACAGGCCCGCCAGCATGTCGCGGCTGGGCGCGTGCCAGGTGTCGCCCGCGAACCCCCAGTGCGGCTGGGCGAGGATGTGGTTCCACTTGCCGCCCAGGAGGGCGTGGTACTCCTCGGAGAGGGCAAAGTCGGCGCTGAAGAGGGCCAGGGCGCGGGCGGCGAGGGTGTTGGCCGAGTTGCGGCGCTGGCGGGCGTGGAGCTGGTTGCGGGCCAGAGTGACCTGGAGGGTGGTGAAGACTGCGCTGGCCTTGATGGGGTGCAGGACGAGCTGGAAGAGGGCGGGCCTCTGCTCGGGCGGGCTGCGGGCGTGCAGGTTGTCGGCCTGGTCGAGGAGGGCCTGCCAGCGGGTTGTGATGAGCTCGGCCTCGCTGTGGTGAAGGAGTGAGAACGTCGTGGGCTCAATGTGCTCGTGGCGGCGCAGGGAGACGAGGCGGTCGTACTCGAGCCATGTCCTGGCGACATCTTGGCTGAGCAGGGGGCCAAACTCGCGGCCCGCGAGGCTGTGTAGAAATCGGTGGATGCCGTCATTGTTGCCGTCGTCGGTAGCCTTGACAGAGTTCACGTCCCAGGCCAGTGTCATGGCGAACGTCAAGGGTACTTCGAGAGGTTTGATGTCACCCACGTTGAACACCCAGATCTGCCTCGCCCCACGGCGGTGTGCCTCGCGAAGCTGGTGCCAGACCTTGCCGAGCGAGTTGCTGTTGATCCACTTGTAGCTCCGCGGCGTGCCGACGTACTCGAGGTGGTAGTAGAGGCCGCATCCTCCCTCTCTTGTGGCCTCTTCCTCTCTACTGCCACCACCACCACCACGACGTGGCAATCGCCGAATGGACCCGAAATTATCGTCAGAGAACAGCAGCGTCACATCATCGGGCACCTCGAGCCGCCCGCCGTCAAACTGCGCCTGCACCTCCTTGTACAGCGCCAGCAGCTGCGGGGCAGCGTCTTCCCGCCCGTGAACCCCCTTGATGAGCGAGCGCTGCACCCGCAGCACATCCCGCACCACAGCGGCCGGGTCGTCGGTGCGAATCTTGGTGTCATACTCGCCGCGCATGCCCAGCGTAAGGTACGACTCGAACGGCGCCGCCCTCTTGACGCCCGCGTCAAAAAACGCCGTGATCTTCTCCCTGTTGGTCAGCCAGTCCCACGTGCCCAGCGGGTTGCCCTCGGCCAGCCACTCGTTCGCCAACCTCTGCATCGGCTCGTGGTGCGACGTCGAGACCACGATGCCCCACTCGTCGGCGGCGCGCTGGTTCTTCTGGTCGTCGTCGGTGAAGAAGGACGCCCCTGGGTTCGGGTAGCCGGGCCACATGGCCGGCCACAGGAAGTTGGCGCGCAGCCGGAGGAGGAGCTCGAATACTCTCTGGTAGAAGCTGACGTTGTACCCGCCGAACTTGGCGCGGACCCAGCCTGTGAGGGCAGGGGCCTCGTCGTTGATAAAGATGCCGCGGTAGCGGATGCTGGGCTCGCGGCTGGTGGTGGTGGTGGGCTGGGCATAGATGTTGGGGTGGTGTTTGGGAGGTACGTCGGCCCACCAGTACCATCTGGTTTCATTTTTATCATGCTATGTTAGTGTAAGGAACACACGCATATGTATACCTACACACACACACACACACAGAGACAGAGAGAGAGAGAGAGAGAGAGAGCACGTACGGTGAGACGCCGAGTTGCTCGGAAAGGGTGTATATGCCGTAAATTGCTCCCCGCTTGTCACTCCCGGCGATAACCAGAGCAGAATCACATCCTGGCAGTGGATCAGCCACGAGGCTGGTGCAGAAACACTCCCATTTGCCTCGAATGCCGGTGAAGTCCACCTTTCCTGCTTTCTCCAACCCCTGTAAGAGCCTGCTGGACTCGATGCAGCCGACAATAATGGCGGTAGCTGTTGCACCGACGGAGACGGTTGTACCCGTGTAGTACTCGATGCTGCTGGGGGCTCCCTTTGTGACTCTGGACACGTCCTCAGATAATATCGTGGCAGCGATCTTGATTCCCTTCTGGTCGGCTTCATCCACTAGAATCCTGGCATTGGTTAAATCCAGCGCTCCAGGTTC
Source organism: Cryphonectria carpinicola (assembly GCA_014849955.1). NCBI lineage: Eukaryota > Fungi > Ascomycota > Sordariomycetes > Diaporthales > Cryphonectriaceae > Cryphonectria > Cryphonectria carpinicola. The sequence goes on along the minus strand of JACWRQ010000215.1, from coordinate 3,192 downwards.
ATTGGAAAAGGAGACAAAAGTGCTGTGCCACATGGTTGTGTTTTTCGATGAGGTTGACGACGATGCCTAAACCCCCATTGCAGATGTTGATAAAATATTGTATTCTTCTGGGGGTACTTCTTGCAAGAGTTTGATATCCTTCAAGTCAAACGAAACCTTTGATGATGACTCGGCTTTCCCCCTCCTCGAAGCACTCGGGAGAGATTGACCCGAGCAGAGAGGTCCACTTGATCTGCTGGACGTTGGGATTTTGCCAATGTAAGGATGTAGCGACGACGATCCTCTCGATATTAACGACGCACCCTCAGCCGACCAACCTTTTTGGAACTCTTACATGAGCTGGGTGGGTTACACGCTCTGATTGCAAGGACTGTCATCCTTGACGAAGGAGGAGTTACGGTCCTGTTCTTTGAAGTCTAGGCCGTCTGTCCATAATCTTCTCTTGGCTTCCTTTCCTTTTTCTTCTTCTCCTTCTTTTCTTTCGGTTGTCTATAGGAGCAGTTGAAGAGATTTTCGTACGCTAATGCTCTAGGAACTACTTACCTGGCAGGCTTATGTGCTGTAGCCAGGGAAGAGCCTTGAGGGCACTCAATTTGAGTCAGCTCCATACTTCCCTTGCCGTGCGAGCATACTCCGCCGCGTTGCAAAGTCACCACAAGTCGTACCTCTAAAACGAACGTCATTGGGTTAAACATGTTCAATATGCAAAGTACAATAGGAGGACTTGCAGCCTTTCCTGCTTTACCAACCACCCCCAACACCCGCTCCTAACCTGATGCCGCCAAAACTCTTTGCCACGCAGAACGCCACCGAACCTGCATTCCCTTTTCTCAAACAAGCAGCCGTCCCACTACCAAACATCCCCGCCGCCTCAATACCTCAGAACCCACGCAAGTCCTCCCTTTCAGCCTTCCTAGGGGAGAGGCTCGTACGACCCGCCACGGTTGTGCTCGGCACGGTTCGAGAAGAGCCAGTAGACAACCATGCCAACAATGGGGAAGAGGAAGACGACGAGACACCAGAGCAGCTTGGACGCGGGCGGGCGGTTGGACTTGAGCACCTCGACTGTTTGGTGGGTTGACACAATATCATCAGCACAGCGTTTCATCTTTTTGAGAAAGAGGGTTTTGAACACTACTGCACAACGAGTGCTACACAACGAGGCAACAAACTTACTGAATACGATAATGTCAAGAATCAGGACGATGAAGCCGAGGATACCACCGCCGGTGCCGTACTGCCATGAGTTGCCAGCGGTGGTGGCAGAGACATCCTGCGCGACGGGAGCGGCGAGGGCGAGGGCGGCCAGGCTGAGCTGGAGGAGGAGGGCGAGGACGTTCTGGAACATCTTGACAGGTTGTCTGGGGGAAGGAGAAACAAGAGAGAAAGATTGTTCGTTGAAGATTGTGGGAGTCTGGACTTTACTATGGTTTTTTGGGGCACTGACTGGACAGGACAGGACAGCCTAGGTGGTGCGTATGGTGAGGTGAAGGAAAGACGTTATCTTTTTTTTTGTTGGTTTTTTTTTTTTTTTTTTTTTTTTTTTTTTATTTAATTTTGTAAAGAGGTTTTAAGAAAAGAAAAGAGGGGCTGCCAGGTGGTCACGAAAATGTGCTTGCAAAAGTAACTGCGGGCGTAGCAATCAATGAACGTGATGTCATTGGGTCAGCACGGTGGACCAATTGCTCCGCAAAGCCGCTGCGGGCCGAGCTGGGTTGGGGTTTTTTAAAGCCGGGTCGGTCGTCTGGCCTGGAAGCAACCAAGCAAACAAAAATCATGGCCTATTGTTCTTCTTCTTTTTCAGTAAGGGGTTTTTATAATATGCCCGTGATATACTCTCAAAAAGATAAATGATAGTATCAAGATCCCTCTTCCCTGGAAAGAATCTCATCTCGGTGTCTCAACAACTCGCAGCGATCTCACGATGTTCAGACGATTGATCCAGTGTTGTTCACTTGACTGGTGACGCCCGTCGACGACTCGGAGTTTGACTGTCCAGCAGAATCTACGGAATCCTGCGCTACATTGCGACGATGACAGCCAGGTAATGTCATACTGTGGGAATCAATGAGAGATATTGACGGGAGAACGGATCTGTGAACCGCCATCTGATGTCGCGGGGGTTTAACTCGGGGTGGATATAGAAAACTGGACATCCTTTTTTGTAAATAAAAAAAACCCCCCATGAGCCACATGCCCGATGTCGCAGACACCGCTCATGACTCATGACGAGGGAAGAAGATGAGAGCAAGGCGGCGATGATCTGTCACCTGTTGCGTGTTTCTTGAGGCTTGATCTTGATTTAACACCGCAACGCGAACTCCGTCTCACCAGGCGCGGTCCTGTATTCGCGATAGATTCAATACAATTCCTCCCTCTGCACGCTTAGTAATCTAGCCTAGAAGCCGGCGTTTGTCAAATTCACTCCACTGCTTACCAACTGAGGTCGAATCCATCACTCCGGTTCCGCTCCTGATCCAAGCAAGTCTCAGTGACCTTCTGGATGCTGATATTAGGTAGAGTTGCCAGCCTACTGATTCTTCTTTCAATCAGTTCGAGCCATCACGCAGAATATCGTCGACGCGCCACAGAGAAAGAGAGAAGAAGAGCAAAAACATAAAAAAATAAAAATTCATCAAGATGGCCTCTACCGACTACTCTGCGCCGTTCACTCTCTACTATGGCTACTTCTCCCTCTTCTCCACCATGGTTCGCTTGACGTTTGCGCTCCGCGGCGCCCCACGTCCAGACCGTCCCGAGATGATCCTGCACAAGAAACTCATGTCCATCAGCCCTGACGATCCGCAGCAGCTCACCGAGGAGTACATGACCAAGATCAACCCCAAGGGCCAGGTGCCCGTCCTCGCCAACGAGGTGGTCCTCGGCCCCAAGCCGATGCCCGAGAGCGCGGATATCATCTACTACATGAGCGAGTGGTACCCGTCCCTCCTGCCCAAGGAGCATGAGGCGACCATCAGGGAGTTGGTCGCCGAGCTGCAAAAGATCAACCTGGCCGTGCTGAGCTTCCCCCTCGACACACCGAACCCGGCCAAATCCCTGGCGAATGTGAGAGCGTTGCTGGCCAAGCCAGATCTTTCTGATGCACACAGGCAGGCGCTGGAAGCAAAGGCTAAGGTGTGAGTGTCGCCACCCACCCCCCCCCCCCCTCCTTGCTTCATCCACCACCGGGAA
>JACWRQ010000214.1:4242-62668 GCA_014849955.1 Cryphonectria carpinicola | reverse complement strand
TCGCCAGCCAGAGACAAGAAAAACAAAAAACAAACCCCGCCCCGCCGAAACCCCCCCCCTCCCCTCCCCCCCCCAAAAAAAAAGAAAAAAGAAAAAGAGAGAGAGAGAGAGAGAGAGAGATCCACCGACTGACAGATACCACTCAGTAAGTCACATGTGGTTCAGGTGGTGGTGGGTTTGGGCTGGGCGTCTGTCTCTTTTCCTTTTCTCCCAGTCGTCTGTCTAGATTAGGGTTAGAAGGGAGCAATTTGTACTAGCCCGGGTGGAGCACATGTGTTGCGGGCCGTCTGACGCAACAAGAACCATGGTCACAATTAAAATGTCGACACTTTGAGGTGACTGACAGCCGGAGTGGGTGGTCTGGTTTCTGGGTGGGTTTTTGGTGAAGGAGAGGGGGGGGGAAGAGGAGGATTTGATGTGGGGGGGGGAGGGGGGAAGGGGTGAGAAAGAGGAAAGGACAGGTTGGAGGAATGCGATGATGGACTGCGAGTGTGGAATATTTCCCTTTCCGAAAGGAGGGAGACCAGGGAAGGATTTTGGGGAGGGTGTGGGTGCAGGGAAGAGGAGGAGGAGGAGGACGACGACGACGACAGACAGAACACCTTTCTGCGCTTGTAACAGTACTGTCCCGATGATGATGAATGATATTCTTGAGTCGAGAAAATTAAAAGACATGTGGATCAGTTACAACACGTGAGCCTCAAATCTCCACCGCCGACTCAACCCCCCCCTGGTTGAATTCGATTTAACATATAAAGCTTGTTCATCAAAACCAGCAGTGATCCTCGATTTCGACTCTCACTGACTCCTTTACCCTTTCTCAAAGTCTATTTCCTACCATACCTATTTGAACAAATTACAATACCCCTTCGATGCGGAAAAGGAGAAAGAAGAATGGGGTTCAAGAAAAAAAAACCCGTTGAGAACCATCCATCCATCCATCCATCTTTGGGGGTTTTAGAGAGAGAGAGAGAGAGAGAGAAGGGGGGGGGGGGGCCGGCGAGAGTGCTAATGCACAAGATCACATCAAGGGGTGGTGTATCTCCAACCCCCCCCCCCCCGGCCTATACCTAGAAGTAGCAGGTAGAAAAGAAAAGAAAAGGTGAATGCATAAGTACTTCTTACTCAGAGTAGCCCAATCGGGACCGAGAAAATCCTCCCCAGATCGGGTTGGGTTGGAAGTTGGGCGGTGGATGAACTTTTTTTTTTTTTCCTTCTTGCTTTTTCCTTTCCCTCCTTCTGGACTACTTAGTACCGAGTCCCTTGATTTGCGCTGGTGCTGCATCTTGACGATGGCGGCAAAATTGGCTGCCCCTTCCCCCCTTCCCCCCCTCCTCCCCGGGGTCCAGGCTCGGCATATTACATAGTAACAGGGCGGGATGCCTCTCTGTCTGATACTGTAGTGTGAGCCACTATCACGGCCAAGACGACGTTGCAGTCCCCCGTCGGTCACATCAGGGCAAGGAGGGTTACGCAGTAGTTTAGTATATAGTGAAGACGTAATGCCGTGTCATCGCCCCCCCTCAGGGTTCGGCATATACAGACAAGACAGATTGGAGGAAAAAAAATAAGCAGTTGCAGACACCCCGAGGTGACGATGACGAGAAGAATCATTGCTTTTTTTTTTTTTGGAGTTGGGAGGGGGGGCCACGGCGGCTTCTACCAGAATGCGATTGGTCTAATGGGGAGGAGAACCATGAATACTGAAATTTTTTGGTGGAACCATCTAATGAGTATCGCCTTGAGGGAAAAAAAAAAATAAAGTTGAAAAAAACAAAAATAGCCGAGATGCTCCAGAACAAGCAACCACAAAAAAAAACAAAAAAAAAAAAAGGGGCCGGCCGTCCCAAGCCACCCCCCCACCCCCCCCCCCCCCCCCCCGCCCCGGTCCCTGCCCGCTTCCCTCCCCCCCCCCTTTCCCCCTCTGTCTCGGTCCGTCCTCTGAGCTACAGACCCCCTCCGCCCGGCCTGGAATGAAGCTGCGTGCTGTTGGATCGACCCGTCTTTTCGTCCTTTGCCGCCCCCAGCGTTTTGTCATGCTCGCTGGTATCTGATCCACACGCATCACCGAGTCATCCCAAGGCCCAGTCCGAGTTTTGCTGCCACTGCGAGTTCTCATCTCTTCCGAGCCAGCACTGTCTGTGGGGTGAGTCTTCCCTTTCTTTTTCAACCCTTTTTCCCCCCTTTCTTTTTCTTTTCCCTTCTTTTCCCTTCTTTCCTTCTCTCTCTTCGTGTGCCCCCCTCCCCCTCCCTCCAACCCTCTTTCTCTTCTGACCGTCCCCGCTCACCACTTGTCTTGCCTAGCAACGCGTCTTTGGCCTGCCCGTCACAGGACTTGTGAACGCCCATCTGTGCAACTCGTTCACAACCCTCCACCACCAGCTCTTCTTCACCCGTGGTCACACTCAAGAGCCTTCTGGACCCTGCTCTGTGCCTGGCACTCTCCAGCAAGACTACCTTCGTGACGTAGGCCTCTTACACACCTGGAATACTGCACGTCACCACGCTCCAACCACACCACACCACAGCACACGACCTCGCCTCATCCTCATTGAGCACAACCCCCCCACCTCCAGGTTTTGATCCTTATTGATCCGGTCCAACCCGTAGACTACAGTATAGGCTTGAGTTTCTGCCGCGTCGTTGGACACAAGGATGGCTGCCGCCGTGGTCACGTCGCCACCCACGCCAGCTGCGGGCCCCAGAATGCCTGCTCTCCTGGCATCTCCCCAGACGACGCCTGAGTCCATAACGCCTACCACCTTGGAGGGTACCAGCCTGACGGACAGCGCGCGGAGCAGCGTGTCCCTGGCCGAGAAGAAGACAGCCTCCGTGCCACCACCATCTGGCAAGACCTTCACCCAGAGGCCCAAGTCGAGACAGGCCCTCCCCTCCCACCGGGGTAGCAGCAAGACGGGACATGACAGGGCTCGTGATCAGGATGGGGTGGCCGATCCCGACCGCTCCGTCTCCACCGGCCGCCTCAAGACCTTTGCCCGGTCCTTCAGGTATCTGTGCGGCCTCACGCCGAAGCAGGTTGACGATTTCATGGCGTCTTATATCATCTACAACCTCGACTGGGCTGATGAGCCCAGGATGGTCGAGACGCTCGGGCCTGACTACCAGCAGAAGGTAGGAGACTGCCTCAAGTCCTATTATGGAGTGCTGAACCATCTCTGCGCCCTGGGCGACGTCGAGAAGATGTACATCCCCCCCGCCATGGATATGAAGGTCTCCGTACGGGACAACCAGCTGCTGTACGAGGAGTCTGTAGCCCGGGACCTCGGGCTGGCGGAGGGCCAAAGGGTCCTCGACCTGGGCTGTGGGAGGGGCCGTGTGGCCGCACACATGGCCAAGTACTCAGGTGCCCGCGTGACGGGGCTCAACATCGACCCCAACTCAATAGCACAGGCCCGCGCCTTCAACAAGGAGCTGGGTCTCGACAACGACTTTGTTGTAAAGGACTTCAACGACCTGCCCCTGCCCTTTGAGGACAGTTCCTTCGACGCCTTCTACAACATCCAGGCCTTCAGCCTCGCCAGAGACCACAAGGCCCTGCTGAAGGAGGTCTTTCGGGTCCTCAAGCCCGGCGCGCGCTTCTCCTCCCTGGACTGGGTAAAATACCCTGCCTACGATGAGCACAACCCGGAGCATGCCGAACTCATGCGGCGCGTCAAGCCGTTGATCGGGGCTGTCGGGACGCCGACCCCTGCGTCTCTCGAGGAAGCACTCACCGAGGCCGGGTTCGTCGTCACCAGGTCCGACAACGCGAGCGTGGCAACGGACGGCCTCCAGTCACCGCTCATCGACAAAGTCGACATCTACTTCCGATCCGTCCGCAGGGTCATCCTGGCCCTGTGCAAGCTGCACATCTTGCCGCCCCACTTCAAGATCCTGATCAACAGGCTGTGTCTGGACGGACGGGCATTCGTCAAGATGGATGAGATGAGACTTATCACCACCAGTTATCGAATCATCGCCGAGAAGCCATTGTCGACCACAGATGAGAAGCCCGCCGAGCAGTAGCAGCATTCATCTGGTATCTGGTGCCGCTGCATGAGTTGCCCAGCTTACTCGGGAAACGGTTGGGGAAGAGGCTCGGCGGCGGCGAGGCCTGCCTGGTTGACCTCATTATCTTCTTGGAGCATTGAAGCATTGCAGAAATATTAATGTGTATTGTTTAGACTTGCAGCATCAGCAAATCACTACATTTAGAGCTTCCTGCTTTCCTCTTTTCTTGTCTCCTTTCTTTTTGTTTTGAGTGCGTGGGCGAGTGAGGAGTAACATAAGCAAGTGGGGGACGCCAGGGGAGAGGACTAAGAGCTGCTGATCGTGTAGAAATCATGATGCTAATGTAAAGAGGCTTGACCAGTTTATACCATAACTTTAATGAATCACACACTTGGGGATACACTGGTCGCAATTTTTAAATCATTGTGTCTGGAGATGCCATTCTGCTATGAACTAAAAAGAACCCCATCTAAGAAGGGGGGTTTTTTTTTTAAGTTTTTTTCCCCTCGAGGCTTCGCTTGACCCATGTATGTGCCTGGCTTATTTAATTGGGTTTACTCGACATGTATTTGCCCAGGATGATGAGGAGCCCATCCCTGTGTTCCCATATTGACCCTGTCACAGACTTGCTGCTGAATCTTGAGCAGATATGGTAAAGTTGTCGAGTTTGGATTTGAGGCAGCTCTTCATTTTCTCTTCTGTCCGTGTCTCACCCACTTCCGTTTTGGTTCCCTTCTGGGTGGCATTCGCTGATTTTAAAAAGAAGAAAGGATATAGATGAGAAAATATAATTGTGAAAAGAGCTTCGTTCTAATTAACTTTTCCAACATACCTAGTACATAGTACGTATCATCTGTATTGTCCAAACTAGTTTTCCGTCCTTCCGAGGAGTGGAGGAGTGGATCTAGCCACTACGTATAGTAGTAAACATGACTAGGTCACTGACTGACCAGGCCAGAGTACCTGAGATGCTACCACCTACCACCTACCACCTATCACCGATACCACCCGCCCAGGTTTTGGGCGGGGAGGGCAGTTAGGTTTCACACCTGGGGACCAAACCAAGGATCATCAAAGTGCCGCGACCAACGACAATGGACGCCTCTGGATGGGCGGCGGCCAGGATGCCATTAGTAATTGTCACAGCAAAGGGAGCCACCCTTTTCGTCATGAGGCTCCATAACAAGAGAGGGGTGGGGGTTGGGGGATCTGCTGCATTGCCTCATGGTGGTTTGTTTGTTGTAGTTGCGTAGGACTGGATCAGGTGATATTTGCTCCCACCCCCCCCACCCCCTTCTTCCCCCCTGACCTCTATAGTCAATTCACGTCTGATCTGATGAGATAGTGAAGACAAAAATAGGTCTCACATCTGCGCAAGAGTTGTACTGTTCGCAACACGCAACACGATACGACCAACGTTCCCAGGCGGCCACGATCAAAACATCATGAAGGAAATCGGCATCTTCCCGGCCTCAGGTGGCCTCGGCGGGAGCACCTATCGGCACCTGCTCAGGCTCGTTCCCAACGACCATGTCACCCTCATCTGTCGGCACCCGGAAAAGGTCGAGGAGGAATACAGACAGGCGAGCGTGACAGTGCGCCGGGCGTCGTATGAGAGCACGCCGCAGGAGCTCGAGGTGGCCTTCAGCGGCCTCGACGTGCTGTTCCTCATCTCCTACCCGAGCCACGTTCACGAGTACCGAGTGAAGGTGAGTGGAGAGGCAGGGAGGGAGATCTGACCTTGTTCGGAGCAGAGAAAGCTGACACGCACGAGGTCCAATTCCCCGCGATCGACGCCGCGCGCCGGGCTGGAGTCAAGCATATTTTCTACAGCAGCCTGGGTTTCGCCGGCGATGCTTCCTCCGGCTTGCTGAGTTCCAAGTCCCAGGCGGTGGTGATGCAGGCGCATCTGGACAGCGAGAAGTACCTGAGGTCTCTTGCTGAATCCGACCCGGGCTTCACGTACACTTCGATACGAGAAGGTCTGTACTCGGAATCTTATCCCATCTACACAGCGTTCCTGAACCCCAAGAATGCGCCGGACGGGGCGGAGGTGACCATCCCTCACGATGGCGGGGGCCCTGGTGTGACCTGGGTCAAACGAGATGAGCTCGGAGAGGCCTCGGCCAAGCTCATCGCGACGTACTGCTGTGTAGGCGGGCAGTTTCCACAGCAGCTTGTCAACGGGACGGTGTTGCTGTCCGGGACGACAGAGTTCAGCCTTGCCGAGACGGTGGGAGTCCTAGGAAGGGCAGTGGGCAAGTCGTTCAAGATCCGAGAGATTCCTGTCGACGAGTATGCCAGGCTGCCGCAGGTGCTAGACGAATTTGGGAACGAGGAGAAGGCGAGGACGTGGGCGACCGCGTGGGAGGCAATCCGAGCTGGGGAGGCTGCCCTGGCGACGAAGGACCTGGAACAGCTTCTGGGTAGGAAGGCTGAGGGGTACGAGGAGACGATCCAGGCCCTGTTGGCGTGAATTCTCAAAATTTGTATCCTTTTTGCCAGAAGTATAGATAGGCTCCAAGTAGGCTCAGGACGGACAGAGCAAGATCCATCTCCAAGACAGACCAGACCCACAGACAACCAATGGGCGGCGCTTGTTTGAGGACGGCCATGTATGTGTACTTGTTTGTGATCAGAATCAAGTAGCAACCGGATGCCAGGCTGGTGGCGAAGAAGATGGCCTGGCGCACGGCGTGGTGAAACCTCGTGGGAAGGCCGGGGATGAAGGTGGTGTTGGCAGCATGCGGATGGAGAGCGTGGACGAGGGCGGCGAAGACTGCAACAAGTGGCCAGGTCAGCAAGGGTCGATGGGGGCAAGGGATTCGAGAGTTGACAAACCTAGAAGGGACTGAGCGGCCCTCGTTATGATCTTGTGCATCTCAATCTCCATGGCATACTGGTGTTGGACGAGGTAATCGAGGGTGAAGTGCAACATGGCCAGACACACGGCGTAGAGGATAGTCTCCATGAAACGATCTGCCGAGGGAGAAAGGACATCATCAGAGGCGTCCCCTTTCTCCTCCTCCTCCTCCTCCTCCTCCTCAGCCTCCACCCGTTGCCCTTCTTTCTGTTCACCAACAACCCCCCTGGCTTTGTTGCTTTTGAGCTGCTGTTGGTCTGCCATGTTGAACAGGTTCCTCTCCTCGGCGATTTCCAAGAGCGTCTTGTTGGTAGGGCCTGACCGGTCGGGTTGGCGGAGTTTGATATCCTTGGCCTTTTTCTCTTTTCGTTGACGAGCCATATTGGAAGTGTAGAGTCATGTGGAGGTGGTGTGGTGGGTTTTGGCGGCGGCGGTCGTGGTGGTAGTGGTCGTGGCTTTAGTTCTGCCAAAGGGCTTACGATATATCAAGCTCTAGAGGCTAGGCTGTTGAGGCTCTGGTGTTCTGACAGCTGGAATCCCTGTCCAGCCCTGGACACCCTGTTCTTCAGGCCCCCCCCCCCACACCTCTTCTCAGAGCTCGGGGTGAGAGCAGGGGCACGCGCTACTGTACTACTTACTGTGCACAGTTAAGTACCTGTGCGTCATCCCAGGTGGTTTTTACAGTACCGCACTAGTACAGAGCCCACTACACATTACTGCAGTTACACCATAGCAGCATCGTCGACGCGCCTCTCCTTTGCACTCCTTTCCTCCTTCTCTTCCGGCCCCTTCTCGCAGCCACGCACTGCATGGCGGTCCAATTCTGCTATTCCTCGTCATGGAACCCTCTCTCTTGTCCATCTCGCTGCTTGTGCTGCTCATACCCACCCTGTACCTTTACACCGTAGGCATCGTGTCGACCAGATCTCCGGGCCTGCGCAACAAGCGCATCTGCCTGCTGATCGCCCACCCGGACGATGAGGCCATGTTCTTTGCGCCCACCGTCCTGGCCCTGACACGGCCAGAGCTCGGCAACCACGTCAAGATCCTTTGTCTCAGCAGCGGCGACGCCGAGGGTCTAGGCGACACACGCAAGGAAGAGCTAGTCAAGAGCGGGCTCGTCCTGGGCCTGAGGAAACCTGAGGATGTCTATGTTGTTGACAACCCTGCGTACGTTGACTCTTGTGCCCTCCCTTCCCTCTCTTATCTTGGGTGGGGGGGGGGGAGAAACACACACATCTAGATAGGCTGACATGATCCTCGTGCTGGAACTTGGAAAAATGTGCAGTGACTTTCCAGATTCTATGACAACAATCTGGCCCGCCGAGACCATCTCCTCCCTCCTCCGTGACGCCTTCGCACCGCGCCAGAAGAAATCCGACCAGCAGCCCACCGCGACCATCGACGTCCTCATCACCTTCGATGGGCGGGGCGTGTCCTCCCATCCCAACCACATCTCCCTCTACCACGGCGCCCGTGCCTTTGTGGCCTCGCTCACCGCCCACAAGCCTGGCTGGTCCTCCCCCATCGACCTGTACACCCTGACCACCGTTAGTGTAGTCCGCAAGTACGCAGGTATCCTGGACACGTTGCCCACCCTGGTTCCGACGGCGTTGGCTGCATGGCGCGGTGCTGCGGGCAGGGGCGCCGCCTCATCCGCCAACGCCAAGGACCATCCGGCCGCACTCGTCTTCATGCACGGCCTGGGCAAGGGAGGATGGCTGACGGCGAGAGAGGCGATGACGAAGGCCCATCTCAGCCAGATGGTGTGGTTCCGTTATGGATGGATCACACTGAGCCGGTACATGTTTATGAACGACTTGAGGCTCGAGAAGGTGTAGTAAGAATATAGATATATAGAGATATATGCTTTCTTTCCTTTCTTCTCTATATACAAGAATAGAAAGGAGAGACTGGTGGCTCCTCCGAATGTGCAAAAAGGATGAGAAAGAAAGAAAGAAAGAAGAAGAAAAAAGGGAAAAAGAATACGGCGAGGAAAATGTCTGCTTTAATCTGGACCCGATCTGGAGCTTGGTCAAGACTATGTATTCATGCGAAGCGTTTCTATGTTGATATTCATGAGATCTAGTCGTCTATTTGCCAATACCTAGCCAACAGGCGAAAGGAATATATATCCATGAGACAAAGGCAGTCAAGATCGGTGGGTAGATGATTAAGTCACCCGTACGATGATCGTGTAATTCAACATCATCATTACTGCTTTTTCCTTAGCAGATCACCTCTGCATCCACACAAGGTGCCTCACCTGTGTCTTGCTTGTGGCCTCACCGCCCAGGTCCACTGGCACGGCTGCCGCGCGTCCCGTCGTCCGAAGTACCCTATGTGCGGCATAATGCTTTTTCCCCTGATCGTCGTGAAACCCCGTGAAGATTTTCCCTTCGTTCCGGAGCCATGTCAGCGAGACTTGTCCTGGAGGCGCCATGAGCGGCGGCCGGTGCATGAATGCAGGCCGTTCAATGATCTGTGAGGTTAGTGACCAGTCCGGCGCGAGAGGGCGGCTCGTCACGCCCGTGGAGCTTTGTGATGACGAATCGCCTGCAGAGACGATTGATTCCTCAGAGGCACCATTCGCCCCGACAGGCCTTTCAGTAACATGCCCACACGTGTCGTCATCCTCATCCTCTATCTCATCTTGACTGGCCGTGTCCTCTTCCTCGTCGATCTCGTTTTCCTCTTGCGATGATGCTGCACTATCCAGCCCCTGGACTGGCACTCGTGGCCTCTGCGATATGGGTCGTGGCTCTGCCACCGCCTGTGTAGTTACTACGGATCGCACTGACGCGTGGTCGTTCCGAAGCTGTACGATGCCAGTCGCGATGCGGTACTTGATATCCCTGGGCATGAAAGACCCAAGCTCGCGCACGATGTCGGGGATCACCCTCACCCCGCCGTGGTCGTTGACCCGGCCGGGCTTTGTCTTCTTGAGCAGCTGTAGTGCTGTATGGTGGAAGCAGTACCACATGTAGTTTTTCCTGGACTGCAGCACACGGTAGCGGCGGTAGGCGGCATGGTTCGGTACGCCCTGTTGGGTCGTCAGGACGAGCTCCTGCCATGCCTCACGCATCTGCTGGACGGCGTCCCGGTACAGGGGCATGATTTGTCGGACGGCCTCCACGGGCCTCGACTTGGATGCTGTTTCCAGGATCAGGATCCTGGTGAGGTTGTAGTAGTCCTTCATGCCCGGCTTGAAGTTGTGCGGATGCTGGGTGCAGACGTCCCAGATGTCTAGTGCTGTGTCGAGATTGATCAGCTTGCCTGGAAAGCCGGCTATCTTCCACTCGGTGGAGGCTGGCTTCGATTGCTGGATTCGCGCATAATCTAAAAGGTCGGACCAGACCTTGTCAGGGACCATGAGGCCGTACCGCGCCGACAGGAAGTCCACCAGCTTGACAGCAACAACGACCATGCCCTGGTTCCCAAAACAGTGGACGACCGCATCAAGCAGGGCCTCAGTGGGCGCCTTGGGGGAGCCCGGGGGGAAGTCAGCACCGCCGCTGATGTCCACAGTGCCGGCATCCCAATCTATGACGACGTTGATCCCCCAGCAGGCCTTGAGCAGAAAGCGGCTGGCCTTGGTGCGGCCGTTACGGCCATTGGCCTTCAGAACGGCACAGGCGAGCAGCTCGTCGTCGGGCAAGAAGCCGCGCCTAAAAGCTGAGCCCTCCAGCCTGGCCAGGGGATATCTCCTCCGCAGGATCCTCGTCAAGGGCTCGGCCCAGTAGAGTTCGCCCTGGTTCTGCCCAAAACGGTGCGGCTGCCGGGTCCTGGTGTTGGAAGCGAGGGCCTTCAGCCTACGGACCGTTGCTTTTGGTAGCCAGATGCTCGTGCGATATAGATCCAGCGGCCGCAGGCGGAGCCTGGCCAGGTCGTTGTTCGCGTACAGGGCCTCTGTCAGGTAGCGGGCCTTGACGAACTCTGTGTACAGCTGGGTATTGATCCAGTGCTGGTAGCCATCCCTCCTGACCTCAAACCAGATCTCCTTGGCGGCCTGGATGTTGGAAATGGCACCGGCGTACCTCAGCAGGACGGCATAGTCGTTCAGGAGGGGTCGGACCTGCGAGGACCGGCGGGCCTGCTGGATCAAGCGCAGGCGGTTGAAGATGCTCACGTAGAGGGTCTTGACGCCCCACTTGTTGACGAGCTCGCCGAGGGGCGTCTGGATGGAGGCACCGTAAGAGATGCATATCTCAGGGGCCGAGTCGACATTCTTCTGGACGTTGACGGGGTCGAAGATGCGCAGGATCTCGGAGAAGGTAGTGGCAGGGACAGCCTCGACGGCCCGGCAGAAGTCGCTGTCGAGCTCTGTAGCACCGCGGGTGAGATCAAGCAGGCAGAAATACAGCCTGACGGGGTCGTTTTGCCGCAGGGCAACGAGCAGAGACTCGAGGGAGAAGTGGTATCTGCTCAGGGGACTGGTGGTGTCGCGTCCAGCTGAGGTAGCTGGCGAGAATCTCCTCAGGTCACCACCCAAAGCTGTATCAGACGCGTCATGGTGAAGGGCCCTCCTGGACAGACCCGCGTTCAGGCTGGCGACTCCGCTAGTAGAGCGGCGTTGAAGCTGATATCGACGAAAGCGGTTGTGGAGGCTCGACCTGGTTCCGGGTGGGCCAAATAGCGGCCGTCGGGCCTCCACCGACCTAGGACTGATTTTCATCCGGGGCGGGTCGTTGGCGACTCATTGCTCTCTCTCTCACGCTCAGAGAGAAGACGAGGGAGGGAGAGCTCTCGAGAGGAGAAGAGGTCAGTTTTGTGGCCGAATTTGTGTTTTGGTTTGGTGTAACCCTGCAAAAATGTGCCCCATGTCTCAGAAGGAGAGGAGGAATTGCCCAAGGGGAACATTGTTACTGTCTATGTGCATATTTGGAGAACCAGCCCTGCCAGCCTGCCACTGCAGCTTTGGGGTTGCTTCCCCTCACTCAGCAGGGCTTTAGCGAGGGGAGGGGGGTTTCTTTCGTATGACCACAGGCCTGCTAGGGTCACCAGTTACCAGCCCCACTCCAGGCCACCAGCGCCCCTCTGACCCCTGTCACAAAAGGCGCGCAGCAGTAGGGTGTGTGTGTGCACGGGCTCTCAACTTTTCCCGGCCCTGGCCGTTAGCCTACAGAGGACAAACGTAGCATCAAACCAACCTCACATAGTAGTACAACACTTCCACATCATCGTCTCATCCAGATTCCACGGGTCTGCCACTCCTCCCCTCCTGGCATACACTCGACCTACAGTCTAGGGCTCAACATGGCTGACGCTGGGGATGAACCTACCACCGCCTCCGAGCCTCTGGACCTCGTGCGTCTGCTGCTTGACGAGGTCGTCTTTGTCAAGCTCAGAGGCGACCGCGAGCTCAAGGGGAGACTTCATGTGAGAAGCTCATGCAACCGCTCCCCCCCCCCCCCTTCCCCTACTACTTTCTCTTCGCTGGTATACACGCTGACGCGATTGCTGTACAGGCATATGACAGCCATTGCAACCTGGTGATGGGCGAGGTGGAGGAGACTGTCTACGTGGTGGATGACGATGCAGGAGATGAAGACGACGTCAAGACCGTCAGCAAGAGGTCCGAGATGCTCTTCGTCCGAGGTCAGTCGGGCACCACTTACTTCCCTGGATGAAGAAGCCCCTTACTGACGTCTTCGAACAGGCGATAGTGTCGTGCTGATCTCTCCCTTGTCTCAATCATGATCTGTGGCCTAGCCCCAGGCCCGCATCCAAGGACGGTCATCTGAGGGGCATATATACCGTTGGTGCACCCCAAGCACGTCGAGATACCTCAGGAACCCGCTGGTAACCGACATTGAACAAGGCGGATTTGATGGTGGATGAACAGGGGGAACGGGGTGAGGAAGGTACGGCAAACTCGAACCCTGAGCAGGGTTTTTTTTTTTTCGCTCTCGCCTATGGCGAGGTTGGCAGGGAGCTTACCTCCGGGAAGCATTGAAAGGCCTTGTGCCGAGGACCATACCATAGACCAAATATCACAGGTCAGATGGAAGGGAAGGAAGTAGTCAAACAGTGGAGTTGGCTCTGCTTCTGTGCATAAAGACGCGCGACCTGGCGGTCAGGCTGGATGAGTCAGGAGGAGACCCGAACTCAGCATGGGCGAACGCTGTCAGCCTGGCCAGGAGGAAGGGAATGGTAGACAGTAGCTTTCATCCAAGATATGATTACTTCGAGTTTTCCCCAAATCCCAGAGTTCGAAGGTCTACTTGTTCTCAGTATTGCCTTTCTAGCCTCTTTAGGAGCACTCGAAGATCACACGATAGAAGTACGGGCGGAGAGAAGAGCGAATCCGCCCGAGATGAGAAGGCAACCAGAAACTCAGACACGATATGAATGAAATCTCCAAGCCAGTACGACCTCATGGGATGGACTAGTTACTACGAAAATACAAGTGGTCGATTTGAGATACATTATTACCTACCATTTTTCTGACGTGAAAAATTTTACCCACCTCAATGAATCAATAACTTCAAAAACAATATGGAAACAATGAACAAAGATGATACTCGGGGGAAAAAGGAATTTGGGCAAAACAGATACATAATTCCCATCCTGGAACCATGGGATTTGGAGAATAAAGTACCTGTAGGCAAACTGCATCAGGCCTGGCAGCATTTGAAAGGACAGTGCTATAGTACACTGCATGCAAGCAAAGCTGTGGTGGGGTAGGGGCTGGCTGGTGTCTGACTGATAAGAGGTTCCAGTGCGGGGGATAAGGCAATAGTGGGAGAGAGACTTGACTCAATGGGGGCTCTCTCTCTCTCTCGATGACTCGTAGTTGACACCTTCCCCCATGTCAATCGCCACCCTCTCCGCCCATTGCTCATCCGGCGACCACAAGAAGCATCCTCCAATTGTGTCTATTTATTCCTCAGGAATGCCTAGGTCACATTGTTCAGAGCAGCTGTCTACTAACAAGCCCATCATCAATCCCCTGCCATGATCACCCGAATACACCACCACTTTTAAAAAAACTGCTGCAACTGCTGCAGCTGATCAGATGACCAAGCAGACCCGTCTGTCCACCTGTACATGGGCCTGTTTTGGAGTCACAGAGGCTCACACTCTCCCTCCTGTACAGTGCATCGGTAATCCTCAGTCATAATGGCAACAAAATCAGCAAAGTTGCCCCATGAACGGCGAAAAGGGGAGGCTGCCCTTAGCGACTTCGCTGAGTTTGTCGAGCAGCAGCAGGCAATCCGCTTCCCCAGCGCCAGACAGTCCACTGCCACCACCACCTCTACCTCAAGCGCAATATCAAACACAACATCGCCGCTGTCGACCACAACCCCAGCCACCTCTACTAGCCGCTCTGTCCACAATGATATGGATGCTGAGCTGGACAGCATCCTCGACTCCCTGGAGCTGTCCGACAAGCAGCCCCAGGTGGCCCTCCACACACTACTGCTAGGCGATGATGTTGATGATGATGATGATGATGATGATGACTTGTTGCAGAAGCTGGTAGACCTCATCACACTGCGCCTCGAGGATGGCCATGGGGAGACCTTATTTGACATAGGCTTCGAGCACAACGGCGACTCTATGCACCTCGACAAGCCTGGCTGGGACAAGGCATGGAATCGGCTCCAGGAGGCTGCTCACAAGGTCAAGGCTGACTGCCAGCTGCTGTTGACCAAGAACGTCGGGGGTGATGTTGAGAGCCGCACTGCTGCCAGCGAGAAGGACAGGGACTGCAGCGCCAAGGTGCTGATCCGCCAGAACCCCGCCACGGTCGAGAATGTTATAGAGACCAGGATAGCCGTGGTGGGCAATGTCGACGCGGGCAAGAGCTCCATGCTGGGCGTTCTGGTCAAGGGCGACCTCGATGATGGTCGCGGCAGGGCCCGCGTCAACCTCTTCCGCCACAAGCACGAGATCGAGACCGGCCGGACCAGTTCGGTCGGAATGGAGATCATGGGCTTCGACACCCACGGCCAGGTCATCACCTCCGACACGCCTGGCCGCAAGCTGTCGTGGGAGGAGATCGGCAGGCGCAGCGCCAAGGTCATCACCTTCACCGACCTGGCAGGTCACGAGCGGTACCTGCGCACCACCGTCTTCGGCCTGCTCTCGAGCAGCCCCAACTACTGCCTTCTCATGGTAGCGGCAAACAACGGTCTCATTGGTATGAGCAAGGAGCACCTGGGTATTGCACTGGCCCTGAACGTCCCCGTCATGGTCGTCATTACAAAGATCGACATCTGCCCGCCTCAGATCCTCGAGCAGACCATCACGCAGATCACCAAGATCCTGAAATCTCCCGGCGCAAGAAAGATCCCCATCTTTATCAACAACCGGGACGAGTGCATCAACACCGCGACGCAGTTTGTCTCTCAGCGCATCACACCTATCTTCCATGTCTCCAACGTCACCGGTCAGAACCTGGACCTCGTGCGGACGTTCCTGAACATCCTGCCGCACCACGGAAGGTGAGAAGCTTGGATCTGGAGAAGGGGGGGGGGGGCAATTCTTTTTTGGAAAAGGCCTGACACCTTCTTCTTGTGTGTATTTAGAAGGTGCTAACACACGATGCTAGATACGATGCCGACGCACCCTTTGAGTTCCACGTCAATGACACCTTCTCCGTCCCCTTCGTGGGCACCGTCGTCTCTGGTATCATCAAGTCCGGTGTCATTCACGCTGGTGATAACGTCATCATCGGGCCCGACTCGCTCGGCCAGTTCACGCAGACTTCGGTCCGGTCCATCGAGCGGAAGAGGATTAGTGTACCCGCCGCATCGGCAGGCCAGTCTGCCTCGTTTGCGCTCAAGAAGATCCGGCGCAAAGAGGTCCGCAAGGGGATGGTCGTGCTGCCCAAACCTGCCGACGGCGCGCCCCAGCCGAAAGTGTACAACGAGTTCGTGGCCGACGTCCTGATCCTGAACCACGTCACCACCATCAAGAAGAAGTACCAGGCCATGTTGCACGTGGGCCCCGTGTCGCAGACCTGCAGCATCATCGACGTCGACCGCCCCTTCATCCGGACCGGTGATCGCGCCACCGTGGCATTCCGCTTCGTCCAGCGGCCCGAGTACCTAGCGCCCGGCGACCGGCTCTTGTTCCGTGAGGGCAGGACAAAAGGTCTGGGGATTGTGAAGGCTGTCGGCTACGACCCTTCTCTGTTTCCAAAGAGTGAGGAAGAGGATGGTTCCAGTGGTGACACAACCAAGGGAAACGGGAAAGCCACGGGCCCCAAGGTGGAGGTGGCGGCGGCTTCTTCTCCTTCTTCTTGATCCAAAAAAAAAAATGGCGTTCTTTGGGGGTTCCTGATATGCTCGTCTCTGGAGGAGGAGGGGGGGGGGGGTTCACCAAAGACAAACAAAGAGAGGCTGGCTTGGCTTGGCGTTCACGGCGTAGGTTGTCCTCCAGGTTAGCCAAACTACATACTTTTGATACTCTCTGTACTCCCAAAAAAAAATACCCCTTACATGTTGAGTGCAATAATATCAATGTGCTGTTTGATGGAACTTCTCTTGTACCTGTCTGTCTTGGCTGTGTCTATTCTGTCACTTTCTGTCCGTATTGGGACCCGTCCGGTCCGGTCCAGAAGCGGAGTAATTATCACATGAGACATGCACAAGAGGACAAATGGAGAGATAAGTATGGTGGGGGGTTTTTTTTTATTTTTTTTTAATAATCATTGTGTCGTAATAGATAACTCGATTGAGTTATCAATGCACCTTGAGCCCGTCTAATTCAAATAATCTTGAATGTGCTTTTGATGCACATGAGGGTATCAACCTAAACAACTAACTCAAAAGAGAAACAGACAGTGTAATGTCATCCAAAAAAGGAGGGGGGGTCTGGTACCCCGTGGGCCACGCCCAGAAACGACTCTCGTGGGAGTGCTGATCGCCAGGAATACACAAAAGAGATGGGGAAGAAAAAAAAAAGGTTACAAATGTCAATCACCGCTGCCCTTCTGCCGAACTCCTGCGGCTGGTCCTCGCGCTGACGTTTCTACTGCTCGTCCCGCTCGGCCCAGGTGCAGCGTCCAGACTCTCCATGACGTCTGGGACGCCCTCGAGACCACCAGATACCAGATCCTCGCAGTAGGCGGGCGGGCTAGCCGGCACGTCCTGGTAGATGGGCGGGGCCTCGTTGTCCCAGGAGATGCCGATGCCTCCGCGCTCGGTGAGGATGGTGCCAAAGTGCATCCTGAGGATCCTGCCGACGCCCGTCTGGGTGACGAGGCCAGGCTTGCCGGCGGGCGCGCACTCCTGGGAGACGACCATCTCCAGCATCAGCTGGTGCGACACCTCGGTGCCGTCGCGGGCCTTGAGGTCGCAGCTGTACTTGGCGTGCTTGCTGAGGGCGTACTCGAGCTCCAGGTCGACGCTCGAGTCCGTGGGGCCGGCGTAGCTCGACTTCCACCCGCTGAACAGCGTCTTCTCACCAATGACGCGCATCTCTGCCCTCGGCATACCGCGCTTCTGGCGGTCGGCGGCAGTGGACTCTGCTGCTGCTGCTGCTGCTGCGGACTTGTGCTTGTCGCAGGCGGGGGCGACGGTCTTGAGGGTCTCCTCGAGGCGCCAGGTGAGCTTCTTGAGCTTCCAGTACTCGACGGTGTTGGTGCCCGTGTTGTTCTTGGCGATGCCGTCCAGGCGCATGGTCAGAGTGTTGGTGCCGATGGGGTGGATGACCTGCTGGTAGTGGACGGAGGCCTTGACGTTGGTGGGCGGGAAGACGCGCACGGAGTGGTGGGGCAGCTCGGGCGGCGGCAGGGAGCGCTTCACGTCGAACAGCTTCTCGAGCTTGATGGGCGGCGACGCGGCGCGGGCGGGCACGGCCTCGGCCTTGAACTCGTAGGCGATGCTCACGAGGGGCGACTCCAGGGTGGCGGGCAGGTGGCCGTCCAGCAGGACGGAGAAGGGGAACGGGTGCGCGCCCTTGTGCAGCGTGCGGCCCGGGGTGGGGAGGAACTGCCACTCCTTGATGAGGGTGTACTGGTTGGTGCAGTCGGTGCAGTGCACGGTGAAGGGTTTCTTCTGGGTCACGTGCATGTTGAGGGTGGCCTTGAAGGATTCGATGTCGTACGACTCGTCCTTGATGTCGAGGAACAGCTGTCCCGACACCAGGGCGCCCGTGCTGTTCTCCTCGTCGCCATGGAAGATGATGGGCGGGGACTCGATGCTCCAGGAGAGGCTTGCGTGTGGGTTGGTGTGCTGTTCCTTGTGTGAGCGGCCCAGGTGAATGCCCGGGAACGAGAGGCGGTGGTGGTGGTGGTCCTTCTCTCTGTCCCTGTCCTTGCTGTCCTTCTCCCTGTGGTCATGGCCAGCACTGCCGTCTCTGGGCCGCAGCCGCGGCGAGTCTGTGATCCTCCCTCCTCCTACGGCCGGCGCAGGTGATTGTGGCTGGCTGGTGGGAGTAGAAGTGGTGGTGGTGGTGGTGGTGGTGGTGGTGTTGGTGGGATGAGGGTTGGTGTGGGTGTCAGGCGACAGGGGAGATGGCTCGTCCATGCTTATATCCTCTTCAATGGATGTTGCGTAGGAAGGTACCCTCTCAGCACAGGGCCGCTCTGATGAATGGTTTGTGCCAGCAGTGATTCTGTTTGGTGATTTTGTCCTGCTTCGGATGGTGGATTTTTTGAGTTGTATGACCTGGTTCTCAAAAGAACTGGTGGGGTTGCGGAAGAAACTGGCGACCCTGTGCGGCATCTCTTGTACCTTCCCCGGGTGGGGGGGTGTGCGACTTCCAAAACTTGTTAAGGTTTTGTAAATTTGGCGCCGTCGGGGATTGGCGCCACCTTTTTTTTTTTCTTTCTTTTTTCTTGCTTCGCTCTTTCGCCTTCTCTCCTTCCTCGTCCTGATATCCTGGTTGGTGACTCGGGTCAAGACTGCCGAGGCTTCGCTTCGCTTCGCTTCAGTATGCCCTGTTGCTGACTGATTGACTTGTCAAGGTAGTAATTGTGACAAGTGACAATTTTTCTCAGGACTGCCGAATATCGGAGGACGTGTGAAATGTGAATCTCCGCGGGGTTCGTCGTCGAAGTTGGGGGAAGGGGGGGGGGGGAATTGAAGGTTGAAGGTTGCCAGACAGATACAATTGTGTATCTGCTTGAGATTTTAGGGGAGAAAAAGAACTCGTCCGCCTCGTCGAAGATCCAGAGAATGATTTCGTTTCGCGGTCAAGTGTTCTTGGGGAATATATACAAATACACTTTTGGACCGGTATGTGTTGATTGGGTGACTGATGAGGCCTGTAGGGGGGTTTCAAATGTTTCCGTCTGAAAGCAAGAGATATATAAAAAGAGGAGGTTGTGGAATTGTTTGCAGGATGGGGAAGATGAAAAAAATAAAAAATAAAATGTACGTCAGGTAATGCTCAAAGACACACAGAGAGCCCAATGGCTTTTCCAAAGGACCCTGGATTTATTATAGATCGTGGCCATGACGGTCCTTATGAAAGCAGCGTCAGGAATGGCGTCGTGCTCCATGCCGTTTCCATCAGGTAATTCATGACACATAGTATGGTCGTCCTTGGAGGGTGGACACACCCCTGTACTTTTTTCCTCCTCTCTTTTCTTCCTATTTCTTTTTCTTCCTTTTTTTTCTTTCTTTTTTTTTTCCACAGCTTGCTTTTTCTCCTCCCTATCCACACACCCCCGTCTCTCCGTTTTTCCTCCCTCAGCCTGCTGTATCCGTCCAGTCCGGCCAGGCATCTCGGAGCCTTCTCACCGTATGGGGTGGATACAAAATATGATCACTAGGTACGTACCTCTATGCGCCCTGAGGCCATCACATCAGCCCATCACCGGTCCGGATGACTCGTACCGTAGTATTGATGTTATGTACATTACAGTACATTACATAGTATGTAAAAAGAAATTTTGCTACCATGTGCACAGGCGAGGAGGACCAACGTACCATAGTACTTTTCTCTACTCGTATTGCTTCAGGATTGTTCAAGTATCCGGACGGAGGCGATGACCCGGATGGCCCTGGGCGGGTCCAACCAGCAAGGGCTCAAAACAATCTCACGATGGCTTCATCCCGTCAGAGAAGGAGAAGAAAAGAAGAAAAAAAAAGACTTGAAGATTGTTTGCAAGTTGTCGTCGGTGGACACATTCCAGGTGCTCTCGCCCGGAAGCGGTTGTTGAGACCAGACGCCACCCTAATTGTTTCCGTTGCCCAGGCGCCCGAGATGCAACAACAACCATGATTCCCTCGGCACTTGTGTGCTGAAAGCATGACAAGGTTGTAGTCATCACCATCGAACAAAATTCACCTTAAGAAATAATAATAATAATAATAATAATAATAGTAAGGCCTGTGACGATGTCGTGATCAGGTACGTAGTAGAAGTACATACATACAAGAAGTACCATACCCAGGGTGACAGGCTCCGGGACGAGTGAGCACGAATCTAGTCCTCGCCCCACCAGCCCTACTACTGGAGGGGGGAGGGTTTCTTTCTTCTTCCTTCTTCTTCCCTTCTTTGATGGCGCTATGTCACTATGGTAGCCGCCACGGCCCAGGCCAGTCCTGTGAGCCCGGGCTGAAACGAGAGGAGCGGCTCTGTCCCGTTAGCATTTTGGAGGGACCACCGTACGGGGGCCCATCGTGTGCAGGCGTAAGCCAAGAAAAGCCAAAGCCTATGACTTTTTCAAAACACCCACACACAACTCATGTTTCTACTGTATGGAATTCTGGACCATGACTCTCGAGCAAGGCTGCCCCAGACTGAGGCAGTGTTGACACCGGCACGACTTTCCGATACGGGCAAGCCTGAAGTCATACCGGCAGAAGTATTCTTCTTTTCTGGGGTTACAGAAATCTTCTCTTTTTCCCCTCCAAGGATGGGGGGATAGAACATTTGAGGCTGTTGGCCAACGGTCCTTCTCTGCACTGTCACATGCCCGGTGTAGTTTTACTTTACCCCTCCTCGAACCACATTGCACTAAGTATGGCACCTACATCCCATGGTGCTATGTGCTGTAGTGTTGTGTGTGGCTGCAGCTTTTACACCTGCCCCAGGGCATGTGCTCGTGCCGGTCAGCTGCCCTCTGCCCATCCGAAAAGCTTGTCTTTTTTTTTTTTTTTTTTGGTGAGGGGTTCCTTTCATCAAGGTACTCCTCTTGTCTACAGTACGTACTGTATCAATAGCACCAGAGCATTTTCAGTGTGTGCGCGCAGCCAGACCGGCTCGGGATCTCAGCCTTTTTTTTTTAATTTTTTTTTTTTTTTTTTTTTTTACTTCCTGTCACTTCTTACTGTGCCACTTTGGAGTGCAGCAGTAACGTAACGTGCAAGCCTAAAAGAAATATCACTCAATCGGTCAGCGGTTAGCATGAAAGGATTTCCTCGGTTATGTACAGTACTCATACAGATGTACTTTACGCTACTTGGACAAATAATGTGGCCAATTCGCCTCGATGATTTAAGATGAAGAGAAATCCGGGGGAAAGACGCCACAAGTCTGTCACGCGGTGCCTGTTTCCCAAGCCATTGTCCAGTGAGAAGGCGTAGACAGTCTTGGCCCCTGCTTCTCTCCCTAGGCCTTGGAGAGATCTCTTGGACGCTGTTTTCCCAGGTGGACGGTAGGCTCTCAGCCCGTCTGCGGGAGAAGAAAAAAAAAAAACATCAAACGTCCTTAGGTCCGCGGGACGAGCAAGCCGACCTTCGGCCGATTGGAGCTGCAGGGCGTGCCTGACGACAACGTAGCATAGTAATGGTGTGTGCAAAACGATAGTAGTTTCTCAGGGGCGTGATCGCTACTCACCGACAGTCATGCTTCTTTTCCCCCGCCTAGTATGCTTTATAAGGAAAAATCCGGGGAATATGGGGTCATATCACAATGTGCATCATGCCACCAGGCCTCGACGGATGTTATCATTATGACTGCAGATGTTGCCCAGATGGAGTAATTGACTGGCAGATACGATCTGCATTCCTTCATCCACTGGGGTGGGAAAAAAAGGAGGGGGAGATAGAGGGGGAGAGATGGAGAAAAGTGATACGATATGCCGGCACTCAGCAGCCGCTCTGCACCGAGGAGATGCACGATCCAAGATGCAACGCAGTAATTACTTACTGTACGACTGCATGCGCCGCGAAGGATTCCCGCCCATCCATCTCCCACTGCAGCAGGGGCGCGCATGTACAATTTACCGCACCACAGTAGTAATGAGGTGATGGCACTCTGCTATCTTAATGGATGAGCTTGTGCTTGATCGCACCATTTTCCTCTCCCCAATCATCACCTCGGACGCGATCACGCTTCCCCAGGATCCATGACAAGCCCTCCCCAGTTCCTGCTGCAGTGTCATGTACTTGCTGCCATCTAGTCATTACAATAGTTACTATGTACGTGACACATTGTACTCGTAATGGTTGATGTACATGGCACCATACCGACCATCTATCCTGTCCAGCCAGCCCCGTCTAAGCGCCATAGCCAGAATGCCATGCACCTCAAGAACGTTTCGATATTATCCTTACTCGATTATTACCCCATAACTTTCTTATTTTGCCTTTTGGCCTGCCCCAAGTGGATCTCTGGCTTGCACCTTTCCCCCTTCCCCCTTTTCTTTCCTTCCCTTTCCACCCTCCTTGTGGCTTGGTTTCCTTGATTCATAGAACAGGTAGGAAATTTTTGTCTGCACTGCGGTGCTATTACGTATCCGTTCCGCTTGCAGATTCCCGAAACAGCAGAACCCCGCCAAGAAAATTACTGAGTAGTAAGTACTATGTAGAAAGCCCCTCTCTCCCAGCACCGCGCACAGCCTGCGCGGGACGTCCCTTTGCGACCCCACATTCTCATCGATCGCCAGGAACTTTTGTGGCGTTCTAGATTCCAGCAGGAAAGAAAAGAAAAAAAAAGAAAAGAGAAAAGAAAAACCTATCCAAGACCTACATACTACGTAGTAATACCATAGTACTATGTGACAATAAGGCACGGGCGGAAGAACACACCTGTCGTCCTCCTGGTCGGAACCCGACGGCGGTAGCCCCTCTTAGAAGCGCTGAAAGACACCACCTGCAGGGCAGATCAAGGCACGCAAGGTCAAGTCGGAGGTGGCCGGCCGAGTCAACGATGCACAGGACACTAATCTTACATATAAATGATGTACCAAAAGCAATACATGTACATACTATCTGCGTAGTACTATGACTACAGTAGTAATCTGTGGACCACGCAAAAACAGATCGATCAGGCAACCCTTTCCTCTCGAGACTTGACCGCCCCCAGGCCCCAAAATTGACGACAACATATGTCACCACGCTCCGTCGAAATGAGCCCACCGCGTGTGGGGACGAAAAGGGAGAGCGACTTGTTCTGGAACCCCCCAAACTTGGGAGCCCTGCCGGCCTTGTCGTTTTGTTACCTATTGCGTATTTTGGCGCGTAGTTCACTTAACTACTATGGTACTCTCACCTCTCTTTTTTTTCTTTTTCTTTCTTTCATTCGTGTCTCGGCCCGGTGCATCTGAGGCCGCACGCAAAAGGTTGACTCCAGCCCCGAATGATGCCAAAGCATGATCCACCGTGGGAACCCACCCGAGTGGGCCGTCCTGAGACCCAAAAAATACTTCACAGTTGGGTTTTTTGGTTCTTTTTTTGCCCTTGCCTTTTTTTCTCCCCCCTCTTCCCTGCTCTCTTCGATTTGCCCTGCGGATCTGCGGCTACAGGCGGCTTGGATGTTTCTTCCAAAATCCCTCGTCTTAGTTAGTACAACTGTGGTTTTAGCTGTGTGCTCTGTTGCCTCGCAAGTTGTCGAGGGCCTCCATCAGAGCAGTAGTAACAATAAGAACAATCACGCACTAACTATCGAGTATTCGGGACGAAATACTTATACAAGAAACCTTCATAGAATAGCTTCTCGTAGACATAGTAACAATGACAAGGCTACAGTGGTTTAGTTGTCTTTCATCAAATATGACCTAGCAAGATGACGGACAAGCAGCATATGCAGTGGATTATTGTGACTGTGTGATCATAATAGCACCGTCACGATATCTGTATTGCGTATCGTCTCATCCAACAACCACAACCGTTATATTTAGTCCTCTTGACAGCTCACTGATGTAGTTTACCGAACCGGGCTTTCTGATCTTGCAGGTACCCCTTGAGTCTGTCCCTGCCGTCCACAGAGAGAACATCATGCAAATGGCTCTTTGCAAGTCCTGTCGTCGCCAGTACGCACTTGTTCAGAATGTGACTCCGGTCTTGACATCCAGCCCCCTTCACGTAACAGCTGGCGCAAAGATCATAGTATCCATCACTACCATAACACTGGCTGCAGCCTGAAACGTTGCATTCATCATCAGCTCTCTGACCACAAAAGAAAGAGAAAAGAGAAAAAAAGAAGAAAAAAGGAAAGAAGAAGACGGAGAAAGCCCCATGGTCAAGAATTCTGTGCGCACTCACAGTAGAATGGGTCCTCACTGAGCTTCTCCTTGCAGAATCGGCACACGTCCTTTTCCGTGAGCTGCCTCTTGATATGTTTCTCACCCTTGTAGATGACCTGACGAGATAGTACATGGCTTGTGTCTCCACAGGCTTTGTCCATCTCGTAGCATCGGTCGCAGATTCTCAGGTCATGAGTTTTGCAGACTGAGGTTGTCAGCAGTGTACTAGATTTTCCAAACACAACCCTCACACTTTACTCCTCGCCCCCCCCCCCTCTTTTCCTTTCTTTCTTCTCTTCTTTCATTTTGTTTTCATCTCTTTTACTTCTTTTTTTTCAATTTGTCTGCGTGTTTTATGTACTCACAGAATACTGGACCTTGCATGATCTTTTTCTTGCAGGTACCGCAGACAGTTACGTCCGAGTCCAAGTCCGGGTGACTTCGATCAAAGTTTGCTCTGAGATAAACAAAAAGTCGGTGTTCATCAGGAGAAACACACGTCTGCCCCTGGTAATAGCAATCTTCGCAAAGATCGAACTGTCCTGATTTTTCATCACACTCAGGGCAGTCTTTCCCCCCCAGGCACGCAGAAAGAAGTAAGTCAGCTTCTCTGGAAAACACATCAAGTTGCCGGCTCTTTTTACTCACAATAATACCGTCCTTGGGTTAACCCCTTCTCGCAGGCCTTACACCGTATCTCAGCGACCGTCGCCAGCCTCCTCCTTGCATCTCCTCTCTCCGAGTTCAGCACATCACCGGAAACACATTTCTGTAAGGTGAGCATTGGCTGGTCGGGACAGGCGCATTTACTTCCAGCGTCACGACACTCTTTGCAGAGATCGAAGTCGTCAGTGTCCTTACAGCAATCTGTTTTCACACGCCGAACAACAACAACAGTCAGCCAGAGATGCAATGACCTGCAAATGACTTGAGGGGGCCGGGGGGGAGGGGGGAGGGGTCATCATCATCATCATCATCATCATCGAGAGAGAGAGAGAGAGAGAGAGAGAGAGAGACGCCAACTCACGCGCAAAGGTGCCATGTCTGATGGAACGTTGGCAGCCCTGACAATATTGACCCAAGGGACCCTGCAGGCGGCTGCACTTCCCCTTCAGCCTCAGCTCGAGCTTGATCTCCGGGTCCAGCAGCTTCTCCATGGCATAGGCAAAGACGGCCTCCCCGACGCACTCGCCCAGGAACTCCTCCATCTTCTTGGCAGCGACGAGGCCTGCGGCATAGCCGACAGCGTGACCACTCCCAACCTCGGCAGAAGCCGACGTGACCAGCTGCTCTGCGCCATGGCTGAGCACCGCGCCGTGGATCGCCTGCCCCACCGCGTTGGCCTGGTCCGACAGCCCCTGCACGAACCCATGCGCCGCGTCTTCGGGGTTCGCGTTGACGAGATGCAGCGCAGCGCCTCCGCCCCCGTGTGTGCCGGGCAGGGGCACATCCGGCGCCGCGACGACATCACCGACGAGATGACCGATGCCCGCGCCCAGGCCCATGCCCGCCAGCGAGGCGCCCAGGGGGATGCCGGCGTCGCGCTTGGTCATGTCGTGGAGGGCGACCCCGCGCCGCGTGAGCTCCTCGCGGATGATGGCGAGCTTCTGCTTGGCGATCCAGTACCGGCGGAGCCCAAAGGCCGACACGCCCACCGTGAGCCCTGCCGTCTGTACCGCGTGGGACAGGCCGAGCGCGATCGAGGCGCTGGTCGCAAAGTGCTGTCGAAGCTTCCTGATCTCCTCTTCCTGCAGCTTGGGCGTCGAGCGCCCTGCGCATTTGGCGCGGTAGGCGGGCTCATCGAAGTCAAAGATGTCGTGAAGACCCATCCTTTCCTTCTATTCTTCTCTTTTTTTCTTTTTTTCTTCCCTTCTTACATGGGCAGGATGTCGTGGGTGGGGGCGGCCTGATGACTATGATGAAGGACTTATATGCAGGCTTTTTGGTCTCTAATCAACAACGCTATAGTGTCACAGCGATAGATATGAGTGCATGCATGCTCATTTGTCTCCACCGCTGGAGGCCCCACAGCTAGATGTTGCAGGCGGTTGTCTCTGGGCCACTGACGATTCTGTCGCATAGTATTGAATTATTCTCTTGGAAAAGTGAACATGTAATACAGTCTCTTTTCCCTAATTGTCAATCGTGTCTCCTCACATTGATCTCTGGACCTCGTCTCTATCACTCGATTATTCCGTGTTGGATTTTATCAATCTCTTTACTTGGAGAAACCTCTCGGAAACTGTAAATTAGTTGTGGGCAATTATTTGATTATTTAATAGTAATATCCTGCTTTATCTTTTCAACCTGGAAAGTGATTATATCGAGACATGTGGAATTATATGACCTCTCCATAGGACGAATCCAATTCCACCTTGGCAGTATTCACCAGTCCAATGCTCAAGCGGTAGGATGGTTAATCCACACATCAGATTCCGTTGGATACGATCTCACGTGTGTTGTGCGCCTCAGTTGACTCTGCATCAATGATGGAGAGATTCTCAAGGTGCTTCTTGGCCCAAGTCCTAGCAGCCGTACTGTTGCGCGCTCGGATGGCATACTGAAGGCCTAGGCGGGTCGTTTTGACCAGATAGTCACCAAACCCTTGTGCTGCAAAGAAAGATTCGAGGTCTTGGGCTCTGTGGAGCAGGCGCCCGGAATCCTTCATCATAGCCGGCACTGTCAGGGCCTGTTCTAGCTCGGACAGGTTGTTCCCAGCCTGGATCCGCAGGTGGTCGGATGATCCTGATGCCCGGCAAGCATCGCAGGTGCAGGCGAATCCATACTGGCGGAGTCGAGCTTGGCGATTGGGAGTGTCCATCAGTAAGGGAATGTATGTGGTCAAGATCTAGAATGATATCCTCGTGAGTAAAGTTTTCCATAACCACTTCAAGAGTCAAGTCAGGAGAGAGAGAGAGAGTCTGTCCCCATGTCGCTTTTTGGAAACCCGACAGGCGTTTCCCCAGACTGGCTTACCTCTTCTCCTGGGAAGATGTCCCGCATGGCAATGATCTTTCGAGTTCCTGATGCATCACCGTTCAAAACGTTTGGCTGACAAGAGTGGTTAATCAAGGCGGTCTTCGGGTACAGGGCCACCTTTCCGCGGCCTGTGGCATCTTCCATCGTATAACCATTGCTTCTCAGGATGACCATCAGGCGCCCTTCCTCATCTCGCCTGTCGTTTTCGAATCGGTGCTGGTGGCACGCGTCGAATTCCAGCTGGCCTTGCGGAGAAAGACCCGAATATTCTCGCAGCAGGGACGCGGTCATGGCGGCCAGATCGTAGCCCCTGCCAGCCACGAGCGTAGGGAGTTCCACTTCTACGAGGGGCTCCTCAGATAGCAATATGGTTCCCTTTTTGATGTGCTGTGACGCGAACAGGCCCCGACCTTTCCCCGGCGACAGTTTGACCTCCCACAGCGGTCTTTCTTGGCTTGCCTCATCCTCAGGTAAGAAGATAACCAGTCCTGGCGATAGTGAACACTTGGAATCGTCAGTTTAGATGTGTCCTTTCCCCCCCAAACCTAAGACAGTTATTATCTATAAGAGCACTCACGGTGGGGTGAAGAGTTTGGAAAGCCGAGATCGCGGGACACGAAGCCCTTACATTGCGATTTAGAGCCGATGCCACGCCAGCAGAGATGAGAGGGAAGACCGTGATAGCGCGCCAGATGGACGATACTCTGAGGCAGAATCGATCTGGCATCTTAGGCTACGGCTTATAACCCCTTTGAGCTTATGATAAAACTTGAGCAATTCCCAGAAGGCTTGGTGTAATTAAAGCAGTGAGGTGATGTAGACTGAACAGATGAAAATTTGGCCATGTGAAGGGATGCATGTGTGTTTGTCGAGAATATCATCTATGAGGGCCGTGAAATCTCGACTTTCAAACAACCCCTGATCATTGTGAGACGAACACCATCCTGAGGTTCTGAAACGCGTTCCCAGCTCGACCACGCCACTGACTGGCCTGTGGAGATGATCGTGAAACACCCACCTACCCGTGCCCTTTTTCTCCGTAGCCACGGCGAGTAATTATATTAACATGGATAATTACTGAAGTGGTTTTGTTCAGCTCTAAGATGTCTCTATCTCTGCTTGTATTGAAGCGACTGCACTATATATTCCCAATCCTATCGTAATTAGAATCAATACTTCCTCAGTATCAAGGCATCTGACCAAACAGTTATAATTCATTAGGAACCTAATTTTTTGTCAACATATTACATCGCTCGCGAATTGCAATTGATATCACTCAAGACGAAGCCGCTACATTCTCATGACAGATGGCCAATGTGGCTTGCATCCCGAGTACAAGACAATGGGTTTGGAATGTCTCTGTCGTCAGTTTTATTGGATTGCAATGAGTGCAAATACATTCAAAGAGTAATAACCAAGCACACCACTCCTCATGTCCAATCATCACATCACGCCTCATATAATGACAATTGTCTACCAAACCACTGAGATATGTATGGTGGAACCACAAGCGCTGCGAGACTTGCCCGAATACAACTGTTCATTATTCATTATCAAGATTTGTCCCCCCCCCCCCAAACCAGTGGTCCAAGTCTATATAGGCAAGCATTCGCTTGGGTACTGCTGCGCCAGGACCATCCAGTTCCACTCTCTCCCCTCGTCTCTGGCGGGCCAGACCCGATTTAGAACAAAGGCTCTCGACCTCTGCACTGTCGCCGTCTTCCTCTGCGACATGATGGCATCAAACACGTCCAAGACGGCCTGCCTGTCCTCCTCCTTGGACAGCTCGCAGGCCGCCAGGAACACGGGCCACAAGAGCATCTTGACCTCGTCAGGGCTGTGAGCGGCCGCGACGGTCGACATGAGGATCTCGTGTGCCTTGGCGGTGGCCTCTTCGTCTACGATAGACGAACAAGAAGAAGAAGAAGAAGAAGAATATGGCGACTGGTTGTTGTTGTTGTTGTTGATATTGTACGGGTGGGGAGGGTTGAGCAGCCTGAACAGGTACAGCAGGGCGCCAGCTCGGTAGCAGGCTGCTTGGGAGAGGAAGCGCCTGGACCTGCGGAAAGAGAGGCCGTGTGAGAGGGTGGGTTTCCAGAGCTCTATCCGCCTGCGGAGGTCGTCTGCCCTCTGCACGTACTCTGCAAAATCTACTAGGTGGTGGTGCGATGGCTCAAGGTCGAAGCCATAGAACGTGTCGTCAGAAGAGTCTATGTGACTCGACATATCTATCATCAGCTGTGAAGTCTCGTCGTCCTCGTCCTCTCCCTCGTGCTGCCGCTGCCGCGACGGCTGCTGCTGGCCCTCAACAGAGATGGTCTGTAGCAGACCTCGCATATCCTCAGCCAGCTCGCAGAGCTCCCCAAGAAGCGGCATGAGCGTGGTCGTGTACCCCATCAGCCGGTCAGCTGTGGTCCTGGCCGTGTCGTCCAGCCAGACCTCGGTTGGGATCGAGAGGCGCCGGAGGTGAAAGAGGGATATGATCATGTCCTGACGGGCCAGGGCGCGGATGAAATAACGAGCCAGCGAGGACACCTCGCGGTCGGCAGAGATCCAGTGAGAGAGGAGAGCGGCCGAGTTTGCAATGATGGCTGGGATTGTCGTCTCGGGATTGTTGTTGTTGGGCTTGCAGTCCACCAGCTCGACGGCGCAGAGCCCCAGCAGCATCAGCAGCATCTCCTCGAGGCTGTACTCGGAGAGCTCCATCGACCGCAGCGTGGACAGGATCCGCGCTCGGTAGTTGAGCACTGCGAGCGGCGAGTCGGCGATGTACGAGTGGCCGATGGCGGAGAGCGAGTCGACGGTGGCCTGGGGATTTTGTTGCAGCACGGCCAGGACGTTGGCGTTCATCTCGCTGACGAACTCGGAACTCATGACCAGCTCCCAAGGGTGTCGGCTGAAGTAGATTTCCACAGTCGCCCGGTCGCTCGGGTCGACCACGCCCGGCGGGATGAGGCTGACAGCCCTCGGGGTCATCAGGCGAGGGTCCATGACGAGGGGATGGCCGGCCTTGGGGATAGTCAGAAAGGAAGAGAAACCCGTCGTCACGTCGTCAAACCGCGAGAAGGGACGTTTCAAGAGTGCCTGTTCGCCGATCCGAGGCGGTTGTGTCGTCTCATTCTCGGTGCTATCATTCACTGGTGGCTGTCCCACAACATCGGCACAATTGGGACGGTTCGTCTTGGAGGAGGAGGAGGAGGACGACGACGAGAGACCCGAGGAAGAGGTAGACGTCGGTGCATAGCCTTGACAGACATGTCTCCGACGTTGACAAGTGCCACAGAACGGCTTGAGTTCTTCATGGAGTTGATTAGTATTCTAAGTAGTCAGAAGCCTATGTAAACTTGAAGAGGCCGAGATGATGAGCAGAGGACCATCTGCTCTCAAACATCTGGCCTGTGCATATAGTCTCGAGACATAATGGGAGCAGGCGGGCGTTCCACCTTTTGAAATGGAAGATAGACTTCTTTCAATACAAGATGACGAGAGTTTGATGGCACACCCCAGTATTACTCACCGTCACATTTGATCTTGGACTTTTTACAGTCAAAGCAGCCCCCCCTGGACCGTCGGTTCATCGCCGATGCGCTCGCCGATGCGATCGATGGCAGTGAGGTGTGCAGCAGGTGCCCACGCCCGGGAAATTTCGTCCCTGTACGATAAAGTAACCCTGGTTGGCTTGTGTGTGCAAGTTGGTGTCCCGAGCAAGAGAGACTGTAAACTTGCGGTAGTGTAGTGATCTCGGGCGGGTGAAGTCTTGATTAAATCTTTGTTGTAACTTTCAGAGCTGGAACTCTCCTTGCTGAAAATGATTAGGGAGAAGAAAATAAAAAACAAGAAAAAAAAATCGAAAAGGGAAAAGGTACGGCCAGACTTGGTGGTACAGTACAGAAGCGGGTAGGATTGAACACATGTGGGGATTTTTTTTTTTGGCCCAGCTAATTACTGTGCATTATCAGATTGATTAGATCCAAAGGCCGGGGATCGCGGAAGGCCAAGACGAGGAGGATTCTCGTTCTCGCCCAAGGTGGAGTGGCCTATTCCGTATGCGCAAGCAGAGACCGGCCTTTGCGGACCTCGCTCGGCGCTCGGCACCACGACGAGAGCCACTGCAATATGGGGCGACGAAGGGCAGGGTTTGAACGGGAACAAGAGAAGAAAATAATAGGGTACCATGAGTACCTTGGCACTTGGTAAGGAGGGGGGGGGGGTCAAGGAGATATTATGTGTCGTACATGAGCGTTCGATCTCCGTTTCTCTGGCCCGAGGTGAAGAATGTTGTTGATTCATGGACCATTGCTCGTTTGTTGGCTGGATTGGACCTGAGATATGGGGGTTCAGCTTTGTATGTACTGTGATTTTTATCTTCCAAATATCAAATCAGATCTCAGTGGATTTTAGGCCTGTTTGCATGCCCTTTTTTCTGAACAATGTAATAATATTCTGGGTCTTGGTCTTTCAAGTAGTATTACCCTGGAGGAAGTGACGATTCCAACAGCAGCAGTCTATCACTCCTTCATTATAAGAGCCTTCATCTGGGGTAAAGTTGAAGAAACAACAAAATGATAATACGAGGATGGTCGTCAGTCACTACTGTTTGATCCTCGCCCAAAACATCGCTATGCATTCATTCAGTTTGAGACAGATAACACATACAAAGCCAAACAAGTCTCGCGATCCCACAGTGTCTAATGATTATCCTGACAACCTTGCATGGGAGTATCAACCAATTATTAGATCACCGTCCAGCCTGTGCCATACGTTCCCGAACCATCTCTCCGGCCTCCGACGTCTCGTCCCTCGACTGTTTCAGGAACGGCAGCAGAGCAGTGCCTCCCGTGCCCGTCAGCTCCTTGTCGGCCGACTCCTTGCCAGCACTCTTCTTCTCGCTCTGCTGCCGGGACGACGCGGTGGCCAGGTTCATCGCGGCCCTCTTGTCGCCGCCGGGCTGCCCCCTCCACGGCTTCCTGGACGGTATGACAATGTAGCTCGTGATGATGCCCAGGTGCTTGTTCCTAAACTCGGTCAGCGTCTCGACGGCAGCCGTATACGCCGCCTGCATCCTGGCGTGATCCGCCCCGCTCGTCGGCAGCATAGCCAGGGCCCGTAGGCTCCCGCAGCGCCCGACATACTCCAGCAGCCGCCTGTGCCCGCCGGGCATATACCCGCGCACCTCCTCGTGGAAGCTCTTCTCCTCGGGCCTGCCCGCCTGGGCATGCGGGTTGTTGCTGCCGCCCGAGGTGTGCGTCACGCCCAGCACCACGTCCCAGAACTGGATCAGCGAGGACTGCCCGTTGCTCCCGCCGCGCCACTGCTGCCAGGAGCCGCGGCCGTCGCCCTCGTCGTAGAACACACCCCTGGGCAGGCCCGCGCCGCTCATGTTCTTGGACCCTGCCAGGAACGGCCGGATGCGGTGGTAGAAGACCATGGGGTCGCACTGCTCGCGCATCCGGTCCAGGAGGGCGCCTACTTTCCTGATGCTGCCTGCCAGCTGGTCTAGGGCGGCGGTGATGGTGGCAAGGTCCCGGGAGGGGATGGCCTTGATGGCCTTGAGCATCAAGGGGATGACGCGGGCGCCCTGGGCCTCCATGGCGACGGACACGCAGAGGAACCAGGACTCGTCCCTGGTGCCGGTAAAGGTGTGTGGCGAGTGGAGGCTGTCGAGGTCGGTGAAGTCACCTGTGGAGGAGGAGAAGTTCCACAGGTTGAGGGCGGCATATGTCGCCACGGGAGGCACCTCGAGATGTGAGGATACGGAGAGAAGAGGAACAGTTATTGGGGGTGGAAGCACCTAAAACCGTCCGAGTGTCAGTATGGAAGTACTAGTAGGTGAAAACCCAAGCCTTGCTGTATACCAGCAGAAGCGAGAGAGAGAGAGAGAAAGAGAGAAAGAGAAGAATAGAAGAAGAAAGAAAAAAAAAGTCTCACTCACCTCCGCTGCCTTTTCGCCGCCCCAGATATATGCATGGGTCAAGAGGGTGAGTATAACATATGATCTCCTCCATTCTGCCTCTGTCCGTAGCCTCTCTGTGGACAAGATCGGGAGGCGTTCGACCCTCTGGCGAAGAGTGCCGTTTGACAAGAGGCTTGTAAGGTTATGGATCAAAAGCTCCCATGGTTCGTAGTAAGGGTTTGCAATCCGAGCCAGGGGCTCTTCTGCTGGCAGGAAACCGTTCCGGGTGACGTTGAAGGAGGCGAGGAGTTCATCGTAGCCATCTTGCTGGGGGACGGCGTGAGGAGACATGATTTGTGAGTGCAGAAGTTAGGAGGCCAAGTCGTTGTGAGAAAACTAATAGTATTGTCTTCTTTATGAAAGTTCCAACTCTCAAAATTGCAGGAATAGCAATGGAAAGGCCAAGTATTTTTGAGGGAAATATAGATAAACAAGAAGAATTATAGAAACAATCTCGTTCTTTCAAGTAACAACTGAGAGAACAAGGCGTGTAAGTACAAGCCTGTAGCGTATATTATCCCAGGGAAGAGGACCAGGAGGAGGAGGAAGAAGAAGAAGAAAGGGGAGGGGGGCTCATGGAAGAAGACTTACGGATGCCAGCCAAGCATGGATGGCAGTACCCACCAACAATGCAAAATATTATGCCCAGTCTCTCATAATCAGGGGCACTGAAAAGAAAGATGGCACGAGCAAGACGATGTTGACGTCTTGCCTCGTTCCATGGGAGAGGATCCGGATGGGGCCGTCCATCTCTTCTTGGAGCCCTTCAGCTTCCGCGCGGGCAAGTTATCTACCAACTTCCGCCGCAGCCAGGGGACAGACAAGAGGGAGAAAGGGCTGAGCGAATATGTCTCCAGCCCGGCCCCGGCCCAGGGAGGCCTTGTGAGTGACATTCATCTTTCTGTGCAAGGTGAGTGGAGTTTTGGCCTAGCTCAAGTGTGTAAAGAGAAAGTCTGCTGCGAGGTGAGAAGAGACGATCGTTGGTTCCGCGGTTAGAGACGGAAAGCAAGACGGAAGGACGGAAGCTCGGATGAGGACCCAGGACCTGAGGCAGGCGCTATGCTGAGTGTCAAGGGCCTAACACTACAGTAGGTGGAGCAGGAGCATCCCCCCAAGGGCGGGAGCTTCCCAAGGGCCTAATTACGCGACTACGGCAGCGGCACTTCCCCGTACCCTCTGTAGACTGCAAGTCTCTTCACTGAGGTGAGTCACGAAGTCGGCCAGTAGTAGCAGTGAACCTTCAACTACAAAGTGTTCCAAGTGACCCGTCCGTCCTGTGTTGCTTGCTGGAGCAGCAGAGAAGGCGAGGAGGTTTCATAAGCTTTCTCGCTTTTCTGTGAGCAGCTTCGTCCGGACATAGAAGAAGTGTTGTCGTTGACACTGATCGACCTCTTCGAGCATTCATCATCATCATCATCATCATCATCATGGTTATCGCCGTGGCTGCGGACAAGATTTGTGCCGGCCAGGCCCCAGCATTTGAAGACTCTTTGGAGTATGCACGATCACTTGACGCCTCAGATTCTCTCAGGCACCTTCGTGATGACTACCTGTTTCCCACCAAGGCCTCCCTCAAGAGCAAATCGCTGCAGTGTAAGGTTTCCTTGTTCCCCATACAGAGGAGAGAGAGAGAGAGAGAGAGAGAGAGAGAGACGGACGGACGGATGGACAGACTGGGAAAGACACATGCTAACGTCAAGGTCCTCAGCCACGTCAGCGCCCTCGTCTGAGAGAAAGGAAGATGAGGCATGTATTTACTTCTGTGGAAACTCGCTGGGCCTGCAGTCCAGGACAACCCGTCGGTACATCAACGCACAGCTCGACACGTGGGCCGCCATCGGGGTCAACGGCCACTTCATAGACCTGGAGAACTCGCCCCTGGTGAACTGGCAGGACATGTCTGCCGACTGCGCGCGCAAGTCTGCCGGCATCGTGGGCGCCCTCCCCAGCGAGATCGTCTACATGAACACCCTCACCGTCAACATCCACATGCTGCTGGCCTCCTTCTACCGCCCCACCCAGCAGCGCCACAAGATCATCCTCGAGTGGAAGCCCTTCCCCAGCGA
This sequence comes from Cryphonectria carpinicola, assembly GCA_014849955.1. Taxonomy (NCBI): domain Eukaryota; kingdom Fungi; phylum Ascomycota; class Sordariomycetes; order Diaporthales; family Cryphonectriaceae; genus Cryphonectria; species Cryphonectria carpinicola. The sequence goes on along the minus strand of JACWRQ010000214.1, from coordinate 27,425 downwards.
CTACTACGCCATCTCCTCGCACATCCGCTGGCACGGCCTCGACCCGGCCCAGTCCATGGTCGAGGTCTGGCCCCCGGAGGAGAACCTGTACATCTCGACGGCCCAGATCCTCGCCACCATCGATGCGCACGCCGACGAGACCGCCGTCATCCTTCTCCCCGGCATCCAGTACTACAGCGGCCAGCTCTTCGACATCCCCACCATCACCAGATACGCACAGGACCGCGGCATCGTCGTCGGCTGGGACCTCGCCCACGCAGCCGGCAACGTCGACCTCAGGCTGCACGACTGGAACGTCGACTTTGCCATGTGGTGCACCTACAAGTACATCAACAGCGGGCCTGGCTCCATCGCCGGCGCCTTTGTCCACGACCGCCACGGCAAGGTCGAGTGGACCACTGGGGCCGAGAGCGAGGACGGGCAGCCAAGACCAACCTTCCGCCCCCGCCTGAGCGGCTGGTATGGCGGCGACAAGAGCGTGCGCTTCCAGATGGCCAAGCAGTTCCAGCCAACGCCCGGCGCAGGCGGGTTCCAGGCAGGAAACCCGTCCGCCCTGGACCTCGCCGCGCTCAGCGGGTCCCTGGCCAAGTTTGAGGAGGCTGGGTTCCAGAACCTCCGCAGCAAGAGCCTCGTGCTGACCGCGTATGCCGAGTACATGCTGCACCGCATCCTGGCCGATGAGAAGAAGAAGAAGGAGGAGGAGGAGGAAGAGGAGGAGGAGGAGGGTGGTGCCGTCGACGACAGGCCAGCCTTTATGATCATCACGCCGTCCAGCCCGGCCGAGCGAGGCGCGCAGCTCAGTGTGCTGCTGCGGGAGGGCCTCCTGGACAAGATCCTGGCCGACTTCCAGGAGAAGGCCATCATCTGTGACAAGCGCAAGCCCGATGTCATCCGTGTGGCGCCTGTGCCTATGTATAACAGCTTTGAGGATGTGTGGAGGTTCATGGAGGCCCTGCGATTGGCCCTTGGTATAAGTAAGACATAGGGAGGAAGGGTAGGTAGTCAGGAGATGATCATCTCTCTTTTTTTTTATATTTTTTTTTATAAAAAAGATATTTTTCTTATCTTTTTATTTCACATATAAACACATAATCATATATCGTCCGTCTTTCTAAAGAGACCGTGCAAACTGTCTCTCCCAAGTTGTATCAGAATTTGATATTGATATGTGACAAACCTGAAATAATGATTACAGCACCATCAAATTCTCATGGATGTCATTTATTACGTGGTAATATATTCCTTGCCGCGGCCACAACCGAAACTGTGGCGCTGTATTTACAGTATGAACACTCGATATAAAACATATCATTAGGCTCGGCCCCGCAGTTGTACATAAAGGGTCCTTTCAAACCATCATCAATGTCTTGGGACACTCTTACCATATCGTCATTCATTCTCATTCATTTATTGCCAAATCTCATCTGTGACGATATTCTTTCTACAAGGCATTGGGACTCTTTTAAAACTTTCTTCTTTTCTTCTTCTTCCTTTTCTTTTTCTGGGCCACATGCTCCTTACCATCTCCCAATCCTGCTTGTGCTTCGCAATAAAGCAAGCACCTCCACAATCGTCATGACCTCTTCTTCCCCTTCACGGATCCGATCCTGTCCAGATTGTTTCACCGGCACGATCCACAGCGCCCAGCCCGTCGGCCACGTCGAGGTCCTCCATGACGTGCCCACCTACATCACCCGCGGCTCGTCGTCGTCGTCATCGGCCCCATCCAGCTCGTCCAACTCCACCATCGTCTTCCTCACCGACGGCTTCGGCTTCAAGCTGGTCAACAACCAGCTCCTCGCCGACCAGTACGCCGCCAGGACGGGCCTCCGCGTCCTGGTGCCGGATCTCCTGCCGGGCGGTGGCGTGCCCCTGGTCATGCTCTCGCTCTCCGCCACCGTGACCAGGCCTGTCGCCTGGTACAACCTCCTCGGCCAGGTCCGCCGTGCCTGGGCCGCCGTGAGGCTCATGTCCATCCTGCTTCCCTTCAGCTTCAGGGTGCGCCGCATGTACCCTGCCGTCCTGGGCTATGTCCGCGCCGTGAGGGCCTCGCTGCCCCTCGGGGCCAGGCTGGGGCTCGCCGGGTTCTGTCTCGGCGGCCACTGGTCCTCGCACATCTGCGGCGAGCCGGCGGTCGAGGAGAGCGGCGGCGGCGGCGGCAATGCAGACCTGCGCCTGGTCGATGCGCACTTCACCGCCCACCCGTCCAGCGTCGCGCCCGACGAGTTCGCCGCCTTTGCGGGCAGATTTTGCGTCCCTTTCAGCCTGGCCCTGGGCGACAGGGACCAGATGATGTCTGTCGAGCAGGCGCGCGAGGTCGAGGCGAGCCTGCGCGGGGTCTTTCGGGATGAGCCGGAGAGGTTAGAGGTTCATCTCTACGAAGGGTGCGGGCACGGCTTTGCCCTGCGCGCTGACCCGAACGAGACGGATGAGAATGAGGGGGCTGAGAGGGCTCTTGATCAGGCGGTCAACTGGTTTCGGAAATTCTTGATCTGAAGAGAAGAAAGGGGGGGGGGGTTAGGGGGAGTTAAGGGGGTTTATGGTTTCTTACATGTAGTTCTCAAACTTTTCAATGGGTTTGGTTGTCAAAGTCTGGTTTTGGGAAAGGGAAAATTGTGCAACAGGTGAGATGATGGCTCACAGGGAGATTGCTGTGCCTACTTAGGTTAATAAATGTGAGCAACTTGCTTTATTAAAGTAATACTTTATGCACGTGCTCTTCTATCTGATCATGACCACGATGATGATGATGATGATGCGATCATTTTGGAAACATATTCAAGTGGGAATGTCCCAAGACAGTGACAGCTCACTTTAGTTATAGGGATTTCTTTGACTTTTCAATAATCATTTCGGAAAACCTCAGTCTGTTGAGAAGATAGAAACATATAAGTATTCACAACCAGCTATTGATTAATAGGAGAAAAAGCCTTGTCATAATCACCTCTGATTGTTCCCCTCCATACACTTGGAGAAAACTTGTACACACCCTCACCTCCTCCCCAGCTCAACAGAGAGGGGACATTCCCTTCTTCTCAGAGCATTCCATATACTCATAAATGCATATCACCTCCCATCACATCAACCTCAAGCCAGAAGCCCCTTCAGCCTGCCTCTCACCCTATCTGTGTGCTTGTATAACATCTTGTAATTATACAGACAAAATCTCCCCTCCCTATTGGGTCTCAAATAAGGAACCAACATACTATAAACTCATATCTTGCTGGTTCACTAGTTGCTAGGGCATCATCAACCTTTCATGATAACAACCCACAGCCAGGCTCAGCTTTTTCCTTTTTTCCCTTTTTTCCTTTTTTTCTCTTCAGAACTCTCCATGCCACTGAATCTCAAAGTCCCTCTCCGGCTGAGGCTTGGTTTTCCACCCGGTCATCTTGACGTTATTCCATCCCATCTGCTCACTGGTCATGGTGCCCTGAAAGCGCTTGCAGTCGTTGCCAGAGAACACCAGGTACCCAGACCCGTGCACGCTGGCCCTGCTGTCCGAGCTCTCGTCGTCGTCGTCGCCGCCATCATCATCATCATCATCGATCGCGTCGAGAGGCACGCCGTCGGTGGCGACGACGCCTTGCCAGCGGAACCAGAACTTGGGCTGACGGAACGAGTTCTTCTCAAAGGTGGCGACACGTTGTCGACGGCGGCCCTCTCCGCTGAGCTGAGAGGCAGCACCGTCATCATCATCATCATCATCATCATCATCATCCTCCTCCTCCTCATTCTCACTGTCCACCTCTTCTCCTGAAGCCGGTGAGTCAGAGTTGTCTACCTCGCCATTAACGCCTTCACGGGACCCCCGCCGGCGGTTCCCCTCCCTGGCGACACCGTTGTGCGTGGGGTCAGCCCCTCCCCCACCTCCGAGCTCGCGGGTGATCTTGGCAAGCGTCTTCCTGCTGCCCGCAAGCGCGACCGTGGCCTCGAAGGTCCTGCCGCATCTCAGAGAGCCCAGCAGGCCGTCCTGGTCGTCGGTAAGGCGGTAGATCTCCAGGACTACATCGCCGCCGCTGCTGTCGGCCACCCCCTTGTTCTTCTTCTTCTTGGAGGAGGAGAACGATGAAGAAGGCCCAGCTGGACCTGCAGCTACAACTGCCTTCCCACCACCCGCCCTCCCCTTCCGCCCTCCTCCCATCTCGGCACGTTCGCCGCCTGTCTTGTTCTTCGTCTTCTGCTGCCGCTGCTGCTGCTGCTGCCGCTGCTGCTGCCGTTGTTGCTGCTGCAGGAGGCGATCGAGGGCAGCACATTTGATCAGGTGAGTTCCCATCGTGCTGCGGACCTGGAACTCATGGCGCACGTTTCCAAGTTGGCCGCCACGGTCGTTGTGGTTGTGGAGGTGGCGCGTGTTGAAGGCCGCGTCTTCCCAGTCTCGATCGTCCTCCATTCTTTTTTCCCCCTGTTGAAATGTGTCTGTCTTCCTCCCTTCCTCTTTCTTTCTCTCTTTCTTCTCTCTCGATGATGGGAAGAAAAAGAAAGAAAGAAAAACAACGACACAACATACATGGATTGTGAAGAGGAAAGAACGAGAAGGGACCACGGAAGCAGAGCAGACGTGGCATGACGCTGCGCGCTAGACTCCTCCCGAATCCCCCCCCCCCTCTTCCCCCCTCACGTTCGTTCTCCGCCTCGACCAGGGATTTGGACCATACTTTGGTGCCCATGGGTGCATAAACAGAATTGATATGCTGAAGCTTGGAACACTTCATGTTCAGGTATTGATAGAGAAGGGAATGATTGGATTTCATTCGCCCAAGTGTATTTTTGTCGCCGAGTTTCCTCTCACTTTGACTCTCTTTCTTTCTCTCTTTCTCTCTCTCTTTTTCATATGCACACATGTACTATACAGTATTTATGTGTACATCTCATGCTGCCAGTGGACATTCATCTGAAGAAGAAAAGGAAGAAAAAGGAAAAGAGAGAAGAAAAAAAAAAGAATTTATGTATTGACAATCCAAGACACAGCTCAATCGTTCAGCAGACCACTACTCCTCTCTCCTCTCCTCCCCTCGGACCTCCTCTCACGGCTCACCAAAGAGCCAGACGCCCGTCTTCTCAACTAGAGCATCTCTCTTCAGCCTCCCGTCCTCGGCCGCGTCCTTGTCACCATCCAACCCTCCATCCATATCAAACGCGTGCCCGGCGTCCGACACGCACAGCCACTTGACCTCGCCGTGCTGGTCCTTGACCTCCCAGGCGAACCTCTCGTCCCCCTCGGTGATGAGCGTCCCCAGCGCGCCCCCGGCTGCCGGCTCCTCCTGGCCGACGCGCTGGTCCATCGCGGGCTCGGGCCGGCCGGCGAGGCGGCAGGCCATCCTCCAGCCCTCGTGGCCGAGCGTGTCGAGCTCGCACCCTATGACCCAGATCCGGCGGGGTAGGCTGGCGCGCTCTGCGTACAAGGGCGACAGCAGCGGGTCACATAGATCCTGCCCGACAGGGATGTCTAGGCCAACCCCCCCCCAAAAAAGAAACAAGAGGTAAGCAAAAGCCAGTAGTAGCAGGAGAGAGAGAGAGGACTTACAAGCCCAGTCAAATACAAAAGAGAAAAAGGGCAGAGAATCCTTTTCGCTACCCCTTGAGCCCATGAGTTTGGGCTTGTACCTCCTCGTGGCCGTTTTGGCCTCTCCAGGAATGGCAAAGTCGGTGACGGGATAGATGGGCACGACGCCTGCCGTGATCCTGTCCCGGACGGCGGGCATCTCGCTGACGGTCAGGGCGAGGGTGCCGCCGGCCGAGAAGCCCATGATGCCCACCTTGTCGGGGTTGATATGGGCAGCGAGGTCCTGGTCGGCCAGGACGGCGGCTATGAGGGCCTCCGCATCGAGACGCGGTCCAGGGTAGGGGTTGGCCGGGGCCTTGGCGTAATGGAGGGCGACGACGAGGGCCGAGTGCCTGTCGGAGAAGATGGCGTTCCATGCATCGTTGTCGGAGGGCCCACCGACGACAAAGCCTCCGCCGTGGATGGAGAACAGGAGGGGGAGACGCCGGGGCGAGGCCCTGTCGTAGGACTTTGGGAAGAAGATCCGGACGGGCAGATGCGGCCGAACGGGATACGTCTTGGTCAGTGTCGGGTTTGTCTCGCCGGGAAAGAGACGTTGGCGCAAGTGTCGAATGGCCATGGCTGGGGTGACGAGCAAGTACTGGAGCGAGAAGACGGCTATGGCCAGGAGGCAATGCTTGTGCAGAGCCAGCGCAGGCTTTCGAGGGTGAACGTCGCCGCCATGATTGCTGCTGGCCCCAGCTTCTCCTCCTCCTTCTTCTTCTTCTTCTGGTGTGGCCGCGGCGCCTTTACCAGCTCGTGCCCGTAACGACATGGCGCACGTCGATGTATAGATAACGTGTATATATCTCTCTTGTGTCTGTCGATGTGTGTGTGTGTGTGTATGTGTATGTGTATGCGCGTGTGTCGGTGGTGATGGTATGTCGCATCAAGCCATATTTTTCTATGGCCGCAGTGTACCGAGGCAGCCTTCAGCTGGTATTATTAGTATTTGTTGGAATAAAGGCGCTGTTGACATGGCAGTGAAGGGCCCTTCGAGGCACCTATCGCAGGGGCCCTTTTGGCGGGTTAGGGACCCTTTTGGCGGGTTTCGGTCCCTCGGGCCCTCTGCAACCTGACCAGCCAATTTAGCCACTCTTCACCCCCCCCCCCATGTAAATAACATGCTGCTTGCTGTATTATGCAGTGCTTGACTAGCCTCGTATCCGTATTTATTTCAAACCCCCAGAACTGTATCACCATGGTATAGCATCTGCACACACTGACTCAATCATGGCGGCAGTAGCAAGCTGGCATGCAGTATGGATGCGGAGGGGTAGAGAGAGGGGTATTGAGCATATTACGTTAGCGCTAGGAAGCACTCGCTACAGGCTACAGGGGCGTTCGTGGTAGCTACAGGGTGCTCCCCTCGGGGGCCTCTCAGGGCCTCTCAGGGCCTCAAGCGCCTACCGTTCAGGGGCCTAACGTGACTGTCTCCAAGTACTTGGTCATCTATTAGTAATCTCACCAAGTGATAAGTAAACAATCACTTCAGGTCTTCTTGTTGTACGGACTTCCAAGAGTTATTTACTTTACTTCAACAATCGACTCACCATCCATCCGTCCATCCATCCATCCGTTTCGTTCATCCATCTCTTCCCTCCCCCCCCTTGGTCCAGCAAACAACAACAACAACAACAACAACACCACTACCAGCAGACAAACTACCCGACATGGCCCCCGACCAAAAGATCATCCTGTTCGACCTCGCCAGCCAGGGAGACGGTCAAAAGTGCTGGTCCCTGAACCCGTGGAAGACACGTTTCGCCCTCAACTTCAAGGGCCTGGACTACGAGACGGTCTGGCTCGACTACCCCGAGCTCACGACCCGCCTCCAGCCACACCTCCCCGGCGCCAGCGCCTACACCAGTCCTACCATCGTCTATACCGACGGCCGCTACGTGGCCGACTCGAGGGTCATCGCAGACCTCCTCGAGAAGGATCACCCAAGCCCCTCCCTGCACCTCGGCGACCCCGCCCTCAAGAAGCTGGAGGACCTCATGCCCCAGATCATGCTCACCATCCGCGGGAACTACTTCTCGCTCGTACCCAAGCGGCTGCTCAGGGAGGCCAGCCTGGACTACTGGTACAGGACCCGCGAGGAGAAGGTCGGCATGACCCTGGACGAGCTCCAGAAGACAGAGGGCGGGGAGGCAGGCTTCGCCAAGGTTGCCCCGCTGCTGCAGACGGTCACGGCCTGGCTCAAGGAGAAGGACGACGGCCCCTTTTTCATGGGCAGCACCGTCAGCTATGCCGACTTTGTGTGGGCTGGCTTCTTGATCTTTTTCCGTCGCATCGGAGACGATCAGTTCAGGTCGGTCCTGGCGAGCACCGGTGATCCTGCAGTCCACGAGGCCCTGCTGGCCGCTGTCGAGCCTTGGTCCAGGCGTGATGATCACTGAAGAGAGAGAAGGAGAGGGGGTGGGGGGGGGGTGTTGGCTTTAGAGGAATGTTAGGAGTAGGGAAGGAGAATCAAAATGGGCTGAACTGAGTGAGCCCAGTTCGAAACAGTATTCAACCCTTCCTTCTCGTGTATATAGGCGAAGGTCCTATGGAATCATATGATGTTATCTCTCCCTCAGACACACGCACACACACACACACACACCCTCTCTCTCTGCAGGTCTCTTGTCATGAGTCATTCTTGTCCCCAGTGGAAACAATCCCCCCCGGTGCAGGCGAGATCGAAAAACTCTATAACCAGGTCCTCCTGCACGGGGATGTTGTGGGTGACATTCCACGCACTATACGCCTCGAACCAGCCCGTGTTGCCAAACTCCCATCTCGTCCAGTTGGCCAGCGGCGTGTCCAGCGAGGTGCTGGTCGGCTGCTCGCTCAGCCCCAGCACGCCCGTCCATGCCTTGATCTCCTCGCCCAGGTTGGTGTAGTTCAGCGTCTCGTCCGCCGTCCCGTGGAACACCTGCATCTTGGGCCGCCAGCCGTGGCCACCGCCGCCGCCGCCGCCGCCTCCGTACCCGGGATACGCAGCCCGCACAACGGCCGCCCACTGCTCCGGCGTGTGCCGCACCAGCCCGTCCGCGCACGCCGTGTTCCAGTAGTCGACCGCCGACACGTTGGCCGGGATCTCGGCGCCGAAACACCCAAACGCCACGCCTGCAAACGCCGACCCGGCCGCGAACACGTCCGGGTACGCGCCCGCGAGCACGTTGGTCATCATGGCCCCGGAGCTGACGCCCGTGACAAACACGCGGGCGGCGTCGGCCTGGTAGTGGTCCAGGGTCCACCGCACCATGCTGACGATGCCGAGGCTGTCGCCGCCGCCGCCGTGGGTGAGGGTCGCCGGGGAGGAGACGTCCCAGCACTTGTCGGCGAGGTTGGGGCTGTCTGGGTAGATGGTGATGAAGCCGTGCGCCGAGGACAGGTTGGCAAAGGTGGAGTCAGCGTAGGCGGCCGGGGCGTCTCCGTGGCACCAGTGCGGGTTGACGAGGATGGGCGGGTGGGGTGGGAGGCTGTCTGGTACGTAGATGTAGAAGCCCACGTTGGTCGGGTTGTCGGCCAGCGTTACGTTGAGCTGCTGGAGTGTTGCTGCCCTGGTGGTCGTCAGTGAGCCGGCCAGCAATAGGGCCGAGAAGAGTGTCCAGGTAATAGGACAAGACATGTTGGTATAGTTTCTCCGCGGGCGTTGGCTAGAATTGGAATTGGGAGTGCCGATTGTTGAGAACTGGCAGCTGATATACTACTACTAAAGACTGTTGTTGGATGTACTTGGCCACTGTCTTCTCTCGAGGAAGTGAGTTGAACGGGAGGGCCTAATTTCTCCCACCTTCAAGGGCCATTGAGGAATATACATGGGCAAATAATGTTTATGATCTCCTTGAAATGTACCCTGCCCACAACAGCAATGTGTGGCTTCTTGGAGAATAGCACGCGTGCCGCTACATCGGGCCATCAGGAGCAGTTGTGGCGGAGGAAATATGTCCGTATGGACCGGTACAGTATGGCCTCAAAGCACCACCACTTCTTTTCTTGAGGGGGCCATTTCTCCTCATGGTTTATGAGTCCGCCAATCACCGCCAATGCTATCTGCAATGCTTGTTATGTTGGACTTTTTACAATTTTCTTTTCATTTAGCCTGTTAAATACCAGGTAGGTCTCAGAGCGATGTTACTTGACAAATCTTGCGACCCTTGGAACAGGAAAGAGAGGTGAATTTTTATATTATCAACCACTGGATACAGGACAGCAAGATGCAGAATTGCATAGGTACTGTGATCCTGTACATGGAACTATGCCCCAGCAAAATCATAGGCATTTTATACTCATATTACATTGCCTAATTAGCACGGTCTGCTCTGCAGGCTTCCTCCAATTTCTTTTTAGGAGCCTTGCTGCCTATTCACTGCTTGATCTGATTCAATATGATCCTCTTCTTCTTTTTAATTATTCTCCCCCCCCCTTTTTTTTTTCTCCCCCAAAGCATTGTCAATAAGACGAAGTGATCCTTAGATGATCAATCTTCTCTCAATATCAAAATAGATGCGAACACGCTCTCCCTCCCTCCCTCCCTCCCTCCCTCTCTCCAACAGCCTCACGACTCATCTGGCTCATAAAAAACTAGACACCGAACCTCAATGCTCTGCCTCTCCTTTGCGTCCCTGGGAGTAGCAGGGTCGATGAAAGCAGTATGAGGCGTCAGGGCCGCGATGCCCTCCCTGCCATCGGGCTGGCCCTGGCCCCAGGAATCAAAGCACTTGATAAACATGGCCTCATCCGGGGTCATGTCCTTCTGGTAGTACAGCTTGTGTCTGGGACTGGGTGCGACCGAGTACGTCTCGCCTGTCACATGACATAAGATGCTCACACACTCTTCGTTAGTATACGCTCATTATTATTATATCGTCAAAAAGGGTTCGTCCATGGGAATGAGCGGGCTCAAGGGACGGCGCCGCCGCCGTCTCCTTTCCCACTATTCAGACACACAACACCTACCTCTTACTTCATAGCCCGTAGTATCCCTTGCCCTGTCCGGATCAGGGAGGATCTCTTTGCCACGATCATCATCCCCATCGCCGACATCCCTGTTGCGCGTGGGATACAACAAGTCGACCTTGACCAGGTCCTCGGGCGCCGTGGTGCGCCAGTCGACGACGGCCAGGGGAAAGTCGCTCGCGGCGTGCCCGATGGGCCGCCAGACATTAATCAGCTGGAACCGGCCCCTGAGCAGCTCGTCGGCCTCGTGGGCGGGAACATGCCTCCGCACCCTCGCCTCGGCGGCCTTGGGGGTCTGGTCGACGTGCACCTGCTGGACGGGCTGGCGCGGCGAGGTCGGATCGTGGCGGCGGATGGTGTGGTCGAAGATGACGACCTTTTTCACCGCTGCTGCTGCTGCTGCTGCACCACCACCACCACCTCCACCACCCAGCTTGTCGCGCAGCAGGCGCTCGACCTCGGGGTAGTATGTCCTGCGGAGTTCGGTGTCGTCGGGGGCGAAGAAGACGGCCGGGTCGGTGGCGGAGGGAGACTTGTAGACGGCGAAGCCAGAGACGTCGACGCCGCCAAAATCGGCCCCTGCGTCGCGGAGATTGGCCACGGAGCGCCTGCGCTCGACACGCTCGTAGGATGTCGCGTCAGTGTCGACCTTGGCCCAAGGGTTGACGGCGGTCGGGTCGATGTAGCGGAACACACCCGTCGTCATTTTGAACTTTTGTTGGGTTAAGTATTCTATGTTGCTGTGAGGTAAACAAAGTACGAAGAAAAATGTCTCTTGGGCTGAGAATGTTTTACAGGTTGTAGAGCTCAGCTGGATGTAACGCTACGCCTCAACCCCTTCGAGGAAAGGTGCAGAGTACAGTGCTTCTTGGCTGTTAAGATGTACACGCTGAGAGACCAAAAGAAGCAAGAAAAGGCGTTGTTGAGTTGTGTGCCGTTGTTTACTAATTGTTGTGTTATCGCCGAAAAAAAGACGTGAGTGGCACCACTTGACGATATTGTTTCGTACAGTAAAAACATGCCCAATGGACCCTTCCACGCCCCTCTTACTTACAATACCATGTACCCTCCTAGATCTCGGGAACCTCGGCAGTTTAGTGGTGGATGTCGACAATGTTTACTATTTAGCCTATACGTTGTGTGATACTTTGGGAAAGACGCTGCTGACGGGGAGGCCATCCTCTTTTCTTTTTTCTTCTCCTTAACCTTTTTGTCGTTTGTCCTTTTAGGACTTAAACTTTGGTCCCTGCCTTTCTCCGAAAAGACCCAAGGGAAAGGAAGGAATATAATCCTAATCACCGAACACCCAACGTACTTTGAACAGTATTATGGTCTTGTACGATCCCTGAGGAGCCTCTCTGATCGTGTACGACTCTGTTTACAAATACAAAAGTAACTCTGTAGTGGATTTCAAAGCCTTGGAGCCTCTCTGATCGTATACGAGTCTGTTTACAAATACAAAAGTAACTCTGTAGTGGATTTCAAATTCAAGTTTGGTTGATTGAATAATGTCTTAGGACGAAAAGTAAAAGATACTTATAGGCCTGAATCCCACCCGTTATAGGCATGAATCCCACCCACCCATCCATCCACCACCTTGAGAAGTACCCACCCAACCTGCCTGGCCTTAGAACCTCCTCTCGTATGAAACAGTCGTTTACGTGCAGTCCATAATTTACTGCACTGAAAACATCAACACCAAGTCTCCATTACCTCACTGTGTGGGCTGTCATCATATAATTACCTCTCCACATATACGCATCCTAGACAGACAAGAGAAGACAAAAAGAGACAAGAAGAAGAAGAAGAAGAAGAAGAAGAAGAAAGAAGAAAGAAAAAAAGATGGCCGCCTCCAGGAACCTCTTCAAGCCCCTAAAGCTGGGCCGTGCTGAGCTCTCCAACCGCCTGGCCTTGGCCCCGCTCACCCGCTTCCGCGCCGACGAGAACCACATCCCCCTCCAGCCCCTCGTCTCGGAATACTACAGCCAGCGAGCCTCGGTCCCAGGCACCCTCCTCATCACGGAGGCGACCTTCATCGCGCCCCAGGCAGGGGGCTACTCCGGCGCCCCCGGCATCTGGTCCGACGCCCAGATCGAGAGCTGGCGCAAGGTGACGGAGGCCGTCCACGCCAACAAGGGCGTCATCTTCATGCAGCTCTGGGCCCTGGGCCGCGCCGCCAAGGCCGACACGCTGCGGGCGGAGCTGGGCGAGGGCGCCAGGGTCGTCAGCGCCGGCGACATCGCCCTCGAGGGCGGCGCCACGCCCACGCCGCTGACCGAGGACGAGATCTGGCAGTACGTCGGCCTGTACGCGCAGGCGGCCAGGAACGCGGTGGCGGCCGGGTTCGACGGCGTCGAGATCCACGGCGCCAACGGCTACCTCGTCGACCAGTTCCTGCAGGACATCAGCAACAACCGCACCGACCGGTGGGGCGGCTCCGTCGAGAACAGGGCCCGCTTCGCCCTCGAGGTCGCCAAGGCCGTCACCGCCGCGGTCGGGCCCGACAGGACCGCCATCCGCCTGAGCCCCTTCTCCTCGTTCCAGGACATGGGCATGGCCGACCCCGTGCCGCAGTTCTCGCACCTGGTCCGGGAGCTCAAGCAGCTCGGCCTGGCCTACCTCCACGTCGTTGACTCGAGGGTCTCGGGCATCGCCGATGTCGAGACCACCGAGAAGATCAACTTCCTCGTGGACCTGTGGGACAACCAGAGCCCCGTGCTGATTGCCGGCGGCTTCACCGCCGCGTCTGCGCACACGACCGTGGACGAAGAGTTCCCCAACAACAATGTCATCATCGTCTTTGGGCGGTACTTTATCTCGAACCCGGACTTGGTCTTCAGGGTCGACAAGGGGATCCCGTTTACGCCTTACAACCGTGATACCTTCTACCTTCCGGGCAAGCCAGAGGGGTACATTGATTATCCGTTCAGCAAGGAGTTTTTAGAGGCCAAGGCATAGGTGTTTTTTCTTTCTTTTTCTTTTCGTTTCATAGATGGATCTATAGATAGATAGATAGCGATGTGTGTGTTTGGGGAAGAGACAAAGACAGTGATTTTTATTGATATAACCTGTGATACCTGTGTCAGTTCTAGTGAAAGCTTCCTCATTCTTCTGTGATGTTACATGCACACCAATTTTAATTTTTACTGCCCCTCCAAAAATGATACAACCAAGTTACCATGAGACCTGGTCAATCTTGGAAGTAAGACTTGTGTAACAGCAAAAAAAAAAAAGGTACCTGCATATTACTTACTTCGACATTGAGAACACTAATAATTTCTCAGCAATTCTCTTATTACTACTGGCTGTTCACTAAACCAGGAGCAGATGTTTCACAGTGACACTATTCGCCCCCCCCCCCCACCGTCAGGATAAAGAGCCTCCAGTTCAAGACATCTACAGTATCAGCAGAGAGGTAGAGAGAGAGAGAGAGAGAGAGAGAGAGAGAGAGAGACAGAGAGAAGATTGGACGACAAAATGTTGTGTGGTACGATTCGACGTTATGATTTGCCATGGCAGTTACAAGATCGAGTATCAAGAGGAGACGGTGAGAAAGTTAATAAAAATAAAAATAAAATAAAAAAAGTGACCAGACTGTGGACTGGCATGTTTGTGTTTAATGGTATCTTTCATATCCTGATTCACGCCGTTCCCCCATCTCTTTTCCAGCCTAGGCATAAACTCTGTCGTCCTGGACCTCCTTCCCTTGGCCAGATCAGGGCGCCCCCCCCCCCCTCTTCGTACCTCATGGTTGAACGTTAAACTTTAGACGCTGATGGTCTTGAAGATGCTGAACTCTTGGCCGGTGGCCACCAGGGTACCGGGGATCTGAGGGTGCCAGTGGACCTCCTTGGCCTGCTCGTGGTAGTGCACAAACAGCAGCTGGGGTGGGACGTCCTGCACGCCCGCAGTGTCCTTGCTCTCCTCGTCGTCCAGCTCGACGGCCAGGTCCCAGAGGGTGACGGTGTTGTCGCCGGCGGCCACGGCGACGATGCTGTCGTCGGTCGGGTGCCACTCGACACTCGTGATCTGCTCCTTGTGGTAGTCGAAGCTTGCGACGGGGGTGGGCTTCCCGGCGGCGTTGGGCTTCCACTGGCGCAGGTCCCACACGCCCCAGACACCGTCGTCGTCGCCCGAGGCGAGCAGGTTGGACCTCTGCTTGCTCCAGCTCATGACGTTGACGTCGGCCTTGCTGACCTGCATCGTGATCATGGGCTTGCGGCTCTTGCTCCGTATGTCCCAGATGCGGATCGTGCCGTCGGACGAGGCGGACGAGAAGACCTTGTCCTCGCTGGGGCTCCACTGGACCTCCTCGACGCTGCCCGTGTGACCGGTCAGGGGCCTGGTGTCCGTGACCCAACCACCGCCGTCGGTTCGCGTGGTAATGTAGATGAGACCGTCGTTGTCACCGGTGGCGAGCCTGCCCGCGGGAGACAGGGGCGACCAGTCCACGGCATACCCTTCCGACTTGTGCGCGCGGATGGTGGACAGCGGTCTGTTCTGCTTGTCGGAGACGATGGTGCCGGGGGTGTCGAAGCTGGCCAGGTGGGGGGTGATGTCGTGGATGTAGACATGCGAGGACTCGGTCATGGTCGCGACGAGGGTGGTCGGGGCCCCAGAGGAGGACGAGGAGGAGCCTGAGGCGGGTGACTGGTGGGCACGGATGCGGTTGGTCGTGGACGACAGCGGGATGGACTTGGACTCGAGGATGGGTTCTGCGTCCTCGTCCTCGTCCTCGTCGTCCTCTTCATCGTCGCTGCCGTCGTCCCCGCGGTCCATCTTGCTCAGGCCGGCAAACTTCATGACCATGAGGGCGTTCTCCTGCGCCCGCTGGCCCTCGGCCTGGGTGCCAGAGACCGTGTACATGGTGGCTGGGTAGACCTTGCGGTTGTCGCCGAGGGCGTCGGGTATTATGTCGAAGGACAGGCAGGGCCACGGCGTCGACAGGTTGTGGAGCATGTGGTAGGTGGACGGGTCGGGGGCGAGGGTCTGGCCGGGCTCGAGCTTGGACCTGCCGACGATGAAGGCGGACGGCCCGGCAGAGGAGCCCGAGGGGTTGTCGACGTCCATCTCGGCCTGTTCTCGTTCCCTCTCGGCATCTGGTCTCCCGTCGACGCCAGCCTCGAGAACCTCGTCCTCGCTCTCGAACTCATCCTCAAACTCGTCTTCAAACTCGCCCATGTCCTTGTCGTTGTTGGCGTTGTCCGTGTCAATGTCCATATCCATTGCGTCTGGACGATGCCCAGCCTTGAGGGGGCCATCCTCGTGCTCACCCGCGCGCTTCGACATGGCGAGAACAGAACTTGAAAGTTAGGAGAGAGAGAGAGAAAGGGGGGGGGGGGGCACGAGGCCAAACGTCGCAATGGGATGGGGAGAGGAAAGAAGAAGAAGCAATTGAGAATCAATTCCTTCGATTGGGAGCACTCAAGATGGTGCTCAGTCTTTTGAGAATATTTTTGTGTTGATTGAAGTGGACGGCGAACTGGAGTGAGAAATTGTCTGGAGGGGTCAAAAAGACGACGCCATTCAGGGCAAGTCCTCAGTGGTTCAGACACCCCTGCTACAGGAAGTTTTTAAATTTTTGCGGCAGAGGACGATAAGATAAGTGATGCTTATCGATAATGCTCAGGGTAACTTGGCGGCTACTTACCTAACCTCAACCCCACTAATCAGTACCAAGTACTCAAGTACTTACCCAAGTATCTTTGGTCCTACCAACTTCCTCTGCTCCCCATGAATTATTGCCTGTGAAGCCTTGGTTGCTCTACAACGCACATCTGGATGGGAAACCTCTCTGTAAGCTTCTGCACATCGGTACATCTCTCAAAGTAACCTTCAGAGCACAGTCTCGCCACTCCAAGAGCATGGATCCTCTCACTCTTTCAGCCTGAGTGCTGGACTGCGATGACATTGCGGTCAAGGCTGGCCACTGAAGAGAGTTTTGATGAGGACAGTACTTTACCTTGCTCATCAGGGTATTGTTTTGCAGACAGGACATGACTGCCCCCCCCCCCTGACTGGATGATAGGGATGTTTTGTCATCCCTCAACACTGTCGAAATCCCATGTTGTGTGGCAGCAAAAAAAGGAAGAAGAAAAAAAAAGATGTAGCACAGCAGCCTGTCCGTCTCAACGCCACAGCGAACGAATGCAAGGTACCGTGTCATAGATGCACCACGCTGCACAAGAGAATATATATATACACTTAAGGCCACAGAGAGTCGTACATAAACAACCAGTCGTCCCAGTACCCATCAAACCTACCCACAAGCCAGCTCCTCCCATCACCCTCGTCAACACCAACCCTCCAAGGCCTCGTGTAGAGCCCCTCATGCTTCAGATGCCTCTTCAGCGCAACATTCATGCTAAAAGAGCTGGGACTCACGCCCAGGAAGTACTCGGCCTGCAGCAGCACCACAAAGTCCACCAGGGCCTGCTGGTCCCAGCTCAGGGCCCCCAGCCGCCCCAGCAGGTCCCGGCTGCCCCCCTCCTCCTCCTCGTTCTGCTGCTTAGTAGCCAAGAGCTCGTGCTTGGTCAGCACGCGCAGGCCGTGCCCCTCCAGCGCGAGAGAGGCGAGCCGGGCCGCCTCGGTCGCGTTCCCCGTGGCCAGGTATGCGAACCTCGGCGGCGGGGAACCCAGCGTGGACGCCCTGGCGAGATAGGCGCTGGTCTGGTCGTGGAACGAGGGCCAGCTGCTCAGGGCGTCGCTCTCGGTGCGCAGGTGGATGCCGATGAAGGAGGAGGATGCATTATTGGCTTGTGCTTCTTTTTCTTCTTTTTCTTGTTCTTGTTCTGACCTTGTCGGATCAGAGGCGGACAGGGCGGCCAGGGATTGCATGGCCGCCGCCGTCTTGTAGCCCAGCTCCAGGATATCGGAGCGAAACCTGAGCAACCCCCCAAACGTGGCGACGAACTCGGGCCCGTCTCGGTACACGGGGAACGTCCACTGCACGCCCCAGTTGAAGCGGACCAGCTTCGGGTTGGACGGGCTGACGGGGTCCTGGCCGAGCCTCTCCTGCTTCTCGCCCAGCCAGGCGTGGAACCGGTGGCCAAAGAGGTCGGCGTGGCGGTTCAGGTCGCGCTGGTCACAGCCGCCCCTCTGGCCGAGATGGTTGGGCGTGATCATGTCGGGCCGCACGTCGCCCGTGTCTAAAACCCCCGGTACATCCTCCGGCGCATCGTAGATGGTCACCTGTGGACAGGCCGCGCGCAGGCTCTGGCGGAAGTGCTCCTCGTCGAAAAAGTAGGAAAACGGCAGCTTCTTGCCGATGAACAGGTCATCCAGCCTGCTGGGCGACCTCGTCTGGATCGTCGGCATGGTGATCCCCGTGGCGCCGGCCTCAATGGCATATCGGAGGCACGTGAGTATAAAGTTCCTGATATTGCCGATGCCGCCAGAGTTGTTATCACAGAGGAACACCAGGCCCGGTGTCCACCTGGTCGTCTCGGTGCAGACGCGGGCCAGCGGCCACGAGATAAAAGGTGCATCCGGAGCAGAGAGATCGGGCCCGCCGATGATGGCCTGACCCGAGTTCGTAGCACTGCTGCTGCTGCTGCTGCTGCTGCTGCTGCTGAGAAACAGGTCCCTCTGGCCTTGAGGGCATTGGTCAAAGATGCAGAGACGTGGCAGGCGGCAGCTCCAGAGCAGGGCGAGGCTGGCGAGGCTGACACAGAAGATCAGCCTACCGCTCCTCCCCACTGTCGGGATCATGGCAAAGCCCGAGTCTGCTGCTGCTTCTTCTTCTTCTTCTTCTTCTTCTTCTTCTCAGAAGGGTTAATGCTTAGTGTGGCATATGAACTGTCTGCACCCAACGCAGATGATCTCATCTCAATTGATGAGAAGGGGGGGGGGGGGTTGTCATCAGAAAGAATGCAAGGGCCAACCAAGTACGTACATGGTACATACATGTACGCCCGCGTGTACTTGTTGCTTGACTTTCTTCTTTTTCTTTCTTTGTGGGTCAAGTAAGGATCAGACAGTTTCGGCAGTCAAGAATGCTGATCAGGACGGCTTCGTGGAGGAGGGAGGGAGGGAGTAGTAAGACCATTCTAGGAGGAGAGAGACCTGGGTGATGTCGACTTTCACCGAAAAAGAAAGAGAAAAAAAGGGAAAAAAAGAAAAAAGGAGATGTCAGACTTGTCTGCTGGAGTCACTCCACACAGCATTATGACTGAAGCCGACGCAGGCCCCTGCTTAATCTCCGTCTGGGACAAGACACATGTCCACGGAGAAGGTCGTTCCGTCCACTCGATCTGATTCCCTGCACACCAGGGGGCACTTGAGCTGTGGCCACTCCAAGTATTTCAGATGCGTTGGCGCGAACTCGAAATCCGTATTAATGAAGGAGGGACGAAAAAGGGGGAATAAGAATTGATTATTATGTTTTGGCTGAGAAGGTAAAAGGAAAGGGGGGGGGAGGAGGGAAAGAGACAAAAAAAAAAAAAAGAATCTTCCAAGAATTGTTATTGAATCGCTATGTCTATCAAGGCAATGTACCCAACGCTGTGTAGTATGTAGTATACAAAGAGGATATATGTGAGTAGTAGTAGTATTTCACAAGGAAAAACCAAAGCCACTGAAAAGAAGAGGGGGGGGGGGGCCTCTCATCCCACCATGGATGCATGCATGCATGCATGCAGGCGCGCGTAGTAGTATAAAAATCACGTCGCACCGATAGCCTTATCCGTGGTGAAGTCGAACTTAACGGGATGCATCAAGACGCCTCTCAAGCACATGCGACCGGTATCCTGTTCGAATTCGGGACCGCCCAGGCCGGCGTCTTCCTGGCCGAGCCACCGGTGCCACAGCTGTGGACCAAACTCGGTGTTGTAGTAGTATGTCGAGGTGAAGAAGTTGTGCTCCGAGGTGCCCGGGGTGAAGGGCCAGTAGTACACGCTCAGCTCGGGGGTCTCGGCGTGGTTGAAGACGGAGTCGAGCCTGTCGAGGGGCCACCGGCGGTCGAAATAGATGGGGTGGGGTATGTAGACAGCCTTGAGGCCGTGGTGCAGCGCGATGGAGCCCGGGAACATCTCGGGGAACATGGTGTGCTTGTTGCGCGAGACCTCCTCGTGCATGACCTGGAGCAGGCGGCGCGAGAAGCGGCCGACGGTGATGATGGAGGTGCGACGGGGAGGGACGGTGTCGTTGTAGCCGGTGATATCGTAGCGCAGAGACCAAGCGTTCTTGACCGGGTCAAACAGAGGGCTAAAAGAGACGAGGTCGGCGGCCTCGCCGACACCCCACTCGTAGTTGTCCCGCTCGATGGGGGTGGGCGGGTAGGTGGCGGTGTTGACGATGCCCTCGTTGAAGAGCGGGCCCCAGGGGCTGGGCTCCTTGCTTGCGACGGTCTCCTTCTCGACGAGATCAACAAAATCCTGCCAGCGGCCGTGGAGGCCCGGGATCCAGAAGCGCTCGTTGCGCTCCCAGAGGTACTTGCGGGGCTGCTTGTCGGCCCACCTGGCGGCAGAGTCGAAGAACTCGTAGTAGTGGCCGGTGTAGCGCAGGTCGAGCTCCCAGTTCCAGAAGTACTCGTACTCGGGGTGGCGCTGGGCAAACCACTGGAGGGCAAAGTGGGGCACGCGGTAGACGCTGTAGATGGGCTTGTGGCTGTCGTTCTCGAGGGTCATGTCGTCGCGGAACCCTGGGTAGTAGGCAGCCATGTCTGGGACCGACCACGGCGTGGTGATGTCCCAGAACTCCTCGGGCACATTGTCGCGGACCATCTTCTTGGCGGTGGCCTCGTTGGAGATGTCGATGGAGTCGTCGACGATGTGCATGAGGATGTGGACATCAAACTGGCCGCCGGACTTGAGGGACAGCTCGGTGATGAGGGCCCGGGTGTTGATGATGCGCATGGGCGTCCACTCGATGCCGGTCCAGGCGCGCAGGATCAGGACATTTCGGGGCAGAGGCTTCTTGGCGTTCTTGCCTGCCTGGGCCCACAGACGGCCGATGCCCCCTTCAGACTTGGCAGCGTCCTTCCCGGTGGCGAACCGGTCGCGGTTCTTCTCGAGGCACCTCTTCTGGACCGTGCCCCAGTTGATGTCAGTGTAGTCGTACTTTTTGATCATGCGGTCGAGGACAGGCTCGTCGGCGGGCGGCGTCTCGAGGCCGAAGCCGCCTTTGGACTTGGGGTACGAGTATCCATAGGGGCCGAGGCGACCGAAGCGCTCCCAGCACTGGTCGGGAGCCATACCAAGGTTCTCGTAGGCACCAAAGTAAGGAGCGGGCATATAGGCGGGGATGCCAGGGTAGGCGAGGACATCGGGGGCGGGGACGGTGTCGTGGGCGTCGAGGTAGCAGGTCTGGACGTCGTCTAGCTGGGTGTAAGGGTTGGCGGGAATGGGGTCGAAGGGGACCTTGTCGAGGACCCTGACATCACCAGAGTCCTTGCTCTGCTCAGGAATCCAGCTCGAGTAGTCGACGAGGGTGCGGATGCCATGATAGAAGGCGTCGAGGCTGGGTTGGGTTAGTTCGTAGATCATGATGGAGGGGTTGGGGGGGAAGGGGACACGCAGGAGTGAGGGAAGAATGTGCAGCCCACCTTGCGTAGTCATTCCAGTGCCATGGCACCTGTTGCAGAGGGGTTTGATGCTCCCCACCCGAGGGTGGTTGATCTTGTTGCTGATCTGGAGGTGACGATGGTGGCTGTGGCTGCGGGGGTGGAGGTTGTGGTTTGGCCCACTCGTCATGGACGCCTGTCGTATGTGTGGACCACAGTCGCCTGCCGTAGAGGAAGAGGCAGAAGCAGAGGACGGTGGAGGCAACGAGGAGCTGCCTGAAGGACGGTGGGTGCATTGTCCGGAGGAAAGAGGGTATGTAGGAACGGAAGGAGGAGGAGGAGGAGGAGGAGGGGGAGGAGGAGGAGGAGGGGGAGGAGGAGGAGGAAGAGGAGGTGGAGGGAGAGTCCGTGGGGCCAAGATGATGAGATGGCAAGGAGAGGTTGTTGAGACCCGAAGAGGATTTCCTCCTGGAGCGAAGACGTTGATCTTTCCACGTGCGGTCTTCGTTATCCGCGCCTCTCATCGTAAGTCTGCGGGCTGTCCGTGGTGACGCGGTGGCATGGGACTCGACAGTTCGACCAGCACCGCAGCCAAGAGATCCTCCTCTTGAGAGCCCGAACCGCGAGGAGAGGACCTGAGGGAGCGCCCAGACCGGGTTTGTACGCCCCTCCCCAAGGTATAGAGGTGTGTAAGTCTCTGTGTGTGTATGTGTGCGTACTGCACGTATGCGCGCACTTGTACTCGGCCCTATCTCTTATGCCGTGTTGCTGATCTGGTGGGAGCGGCAGGTGTGTGTGTGTGTGTGTGTGTCACGTCTGTGTCGCGACAACCATGTGGCGATGGGAGGAGGAGGAGGAGGAGGAGGAGGAGGTTGTTTGACGATTGTCTGGGGGGGATGGATAGTCGACGTTCGCTGATAACGGAGCCCGTAAAAAGGACACCGGTTTGTCCCTCGTCTGGCTTCCCGGCTGTTCTATCGCTATCCAGTCTCCTGGTCGGGGATCGATCAGGACGACAGGATCGAGAAAGAAAGAAGAAGAAGAAAAAAGAGGCCCTGCGGTGGAGAAAGAATGAAGGCAGTTGGCGCGAGCAGCTGGGAGGTTGAAGGTTTGAATTCAGGTCTGGAGAACTGTGCCGCTGGGGTGGGATGACAGAATGTCCAAAGTTTGTAAATTAGGTGGTCTGGCACACTGGGTCCCCCCTCCAGCGCGGCCTTGGTTTCAGAGGGCTTGCTGGGCTCGCTAGCAGGCATTGGCCCTGGGACGCATCCACTGGACCTTGGTCGAACCCCCCTCCCAGGGCATGGATGCTTTAATTGGCTGATCCGGCCCCTTGCAACCAAAACCTAATTCCTAACCCCTGGCCAGGGGTCCCCACGCCCAGACGGGGCACACCTTTCTCGAATGGGGTTTGCTTCTGATAAAAGAATTTGCGTGCGGTATAAATCTTGAGTCCAAAAAGCATCCACCCTGATGGTAGACAAACTCCCCCCCCCCCCACACTCGAGGCCACGTTTTGTTTAGTTGTTGCAGCCAACCCAACCTTCTCTCTTTCTCTCTCTCTATCTCTCTCTCTCTCTTTTTCCTTGGCCCAAAAAAAAAAGGTGGGGGGGCGGGGGGGAAGATGGAGAGGAGTGTGGTAAGGGGATTAGAGACCGAGAAGGAGAAACAAAACTTGAGATAAGACCAGAAAAATAGAGATTGCCACAGACTGAGGGGGGAGGGAAAACCGAAGAGCAAGAGAGGGAAATGGAAAGAGAAGAGAGAGAGAGAAAAAAAAAGAAGGGGGAAAATAGTATAATACAAATCAATGACTGTTCTTTTACAAGGAGGAGAGAGAGAGAGGCAGAGAGAAATGGAAGTGGAAGGCTGGCTACCTTCATCACATCGTTATTCCCAAGCGTGCCTCTCTTAATTCCCAGACTCGACATCCTCAATATCCATGAAAGAAATGATGATATGTACAATGTCTCAGGAGGACACAATCCCATTCATTCCATTCTCGACAGACATCATGATATCATCATCATCATCATCATCATCATCATCATCATCAAACAATGGATAAGGGTCTTCGGGTAGGAACCGAAGAAGGGAAAAAAAAAAAAAAAAAGAAGGAGGGGGGGGGAAAAACAACTTACAAAAGAACAAAGAACAATTGATAGGTGGCCCCACCAACAACACACC
>JACWRQ010000213.1:14821-64188 GCA_014849955.1 Cryphonectria carpinicola | reverse complement strand
CGCCCTCCCAGAAGACAAAGAAAAGCAAATTAAGAGAGAAAAAAAAAAAAAAAAAAGGGGGGGGGGGGGATATGTCAGACACAGGGCAATGGTTGACGGCCGTTGACATATCTTTTGTGCCACGGCGCGTTTTACCCTCTCTGAGCTGTCAAGCGTCTTAGCAAAAGGCCCAATCTGGATCCGCGCAGATCGCAGACATCATTGCCGCGGAAACGGCATCAAGTCACTGGCTCAAAGATGACTGCCACCGTCGTGGCTTTGGCTCAGCTCCGCTCTCTGTCTCGATGCCACAGCGCGAATTTTGCAAGGAGCTGCGAGATGTTCATCCCGGCGCTGGGCAGGAAGCCAGCTTGGAGTTCGACATGTCAGATCTCTCCCGGCCCAGAGTCAGTGCGTTATTGGACGGTCGCCCACGATGCTTGAGCATTGGGCACGAGCTGAACGAAAGGGGTTTGCAAGGAAAGTGACAGCAACTCAAGAAGAAGACAGACACATCTTTGGTCGAGTGACGAGGATCGGTGTCTGGACAAAGAGATGGTTCGCCAATGGGAGGGCCGCCATAAACCTTTGCAGCGATCGCTGCTCGCTGGAGATGCCAACCGCTTGGATCTGAGTCCTCCTGTGCCCACTTGGCTTGATCGACGGCCCAGCAGGTGTACCGCGCCACAAAAGGAGGATAACCAGACGGGTAACGCGATTGGTACAACGTCCGTCCACGGTGGCGTCTTGGATGCTATCACTGCCATATCTGCTTCGGTTTCACTACGGAGGCCTGCTGGTCTCTTCTTATGCCTATAGCCCCTTGGCCGCTGGCTGCCCGACCGGTGGTCGAAGGGCCTGAGATGGATTGGCAACTAGAAAGAACTGAAAAGGAAAGGGGCAGCGGGCGAAAGCATTCGCAAGTGGCGCAGCTTGGAGGAAACATCGTGCGGCTTCCCCCTCCCGGCACATCTCAGGAGGGCTTTGCCAGGCAAATATCGGTGCTATCTACACTGGCCACCAGACTCAACAGGGGCGCGCTCGGGCGGGCACTCCTTTTTCCCACCTCCGCGTCAGGGCACAAGTATTATGGGGGCCGTGGGTGGTATGTATCACGGCATCAGCTACGGTCCGCCATCGTTGTGCGCCGATCCTCCCGCGCTCGCCTCTGGTCACCTTGTGTGGACACTCGAAGAGAGGGAGCCTTCTTCTTCTTCGTGTAGATGATTTGCACGGGAGATCTTGCTTGCCTACAGAGGCTTAGAGAGATTCTTGTGACCCATCGCCACTTTCTGTCACTTCTCGATACGCCACGGAAGAATGAGGTTCGGGATCTGGAGTGGTCCGCGCCCCCCCCCCCTTTTCTCTCCCCAAATGTACTATGGTAGGTTCATTCTGTTACTCGTACCGGCCGACGGAGAATTGATTGGCGGTTCCTTTATCACACTGCCCAACTTATGATGTCCGTGGTTGCACGTCTTCCGACCTCAGGACCGTTCCCAATTTGCTCCGAATGCCTTTTATGGTGGTGTCAGAGGGGCACCTCTATCACGAAGTCGCACTGCCACGCGGACCATCAGTCTTGATGAAGCATCTGAATACGATATCTTGTCCCCAACCAAAAGAAGAAGAAGGGGAAGGGGGGAAACCACAACAAAAAAAACCAAAAAAAAGTGAGTGATGCTCTACCGGGCGGGGCGTGGGGGTTTCTCTCAAGACCATCCAATTTGGGCATGTGAGAAGGGGCCCACCCTTCTCTCTTCCTTTACCCCCCCCCCCCCTCTTCGTCTTTTTTCTCCGGGCGGAGGACTTCCAGCACTATGTGGCCCGTGGATTTGACGTGTGTACCATAGTATGTCTCATCTGCCAGTGGCTCGGCTCGCCGAGCTGGATGCCCACGGTCGGCGACCGTTTCTTCCTGGGGAGGGGAGCTGCCTGGAAGAGGAAGTTGCTTTTGATCTTGATGGCTACGGCCTCATGAGTGGCCCGATTACGAAAGAGAGAGGGGAGAGGGGGGGGGGGCGCGGCGGCGGCGCGCACGGAGCGAGCAGCATTGGTTTTTTCTTCTTCTTTTTTTCTTCTTATCCCGTTGGTTGGACTTGGAAGGGGGTTAATTAGTCTCTTGTGGCGGTCTCAAATTAACCACAAGAACAACTTGGCTTTGGAGCGAGACAAGGTCGTTCGATAGACTCGGGAGGCGGCAAAACAATGGTGCAGCAAGCAGCCAACAGCAAGAAAAAGAATAATAGTAAAAAATGTTTTTTTTTAATAAAAAACAAAAAACCAACCAACCAACCAGAGACGCGGCAATCAGCTCGGCTCAGTTGCCAGTAACAACACACAATCCACACGCACACACACACCTCTTTGCTTGATGGAAACCGGGAGCCGCAGACTGATCCTGGTTCACCCAGCAAGCGAGGCTGGATGTCGCCCCGATGGTGGAGTGCCGGTCTTTTTGGGGGTTTTTTTTTTGGATGAGACATCTACACACCCTTCTTTTTACCTCTCCTCCTCTCCTCTTCCTCCGTCCGTTCCCCTCGCTCGACCATCCTAGCAGGATGATGACGGAATTCAATAGGCCTGTCCAGGCTATCCCATCGGTCGAGATTTTTAAAAAAGAATCCTTCCCTGCTGGGTGCGTGGGCATCCTTCGAAGGAGGGGGAGAAGGGGGGGGGCATTTACATGGGAAGCGGAGCGTACTCTTTTTTTTTTTTTTGCTTCTAGAAGACCGTCATCATCTGCAAACCCCTGAGATCCTGATCCTTCTCTGATGACGAGCTGGGAGATGTCGGGGGTCCAGCGATGCCCTTTTGATTTTTTATTATCTATTTTCTGATTTCTTTCTTTCTTTCTCCCCGTACCCTCCCCCCTCCCCACCCACCCCTCGTCAGCCAGTCCTCTATGCAGCGCGGTATTCAGCCCTCTTTTTTCCTATCTCTCTCTCTCTCTCTCTCTCTCTCTCTCTCTTCCGTATGAGCAGGAGCAGCACCCCACGCAGTTGCGAGCGTTTTGTCTGAAAAGGGGAACTGTAACTACAGGAAGAAAAACACTAGGAAGAAGAAAGGAAAGAAAGGATAGGAAGAAAGAAAAAAGATACATCCCGAGCCTCGGCGCACCAAGACGCTGGATGCGAGGCTTGGCGAGACTCCTGTCAGCTCGAATAAGGCCGGCGGTCGTTTGCTAGATCGGGACAACAACCGTGGTGCGAGAATGAAACCTGTTCCCCACACCGGTGAGCCCAGAGACGCAGCGCCGTGCAGACGCAACACACACACAAGAAATGCCAATGCAATGCAACGGTGCGCCCTTATCTCTTAACTTTCCCACCCCCTCTTCTGCTTTGCTGCTTTTGGAGCAAGGAGAAGGAAGGGGGTGGGGAGGAGGAGGAGGAGGAAGGAGGGGACCCCTCGTAAAATGAAGCTGCTTGCAGAAGAGCACACGCAGAGAGAGAAAGAGAGAGATGGGAGACTAGGAGTGGGTTGCCCACTCGGCAGGCCGGCACCTCAGCGCACAAGCAACTAACTGTACAGCAATGGATCCCCTCTTCCTTCTCCTTCTCCTTCTCTTCCTCCTGATCATACCCCCCTCCCCTCTTCTCTCTCTGTCTCTCTCTCTCTCTCTTTCTCTCGGCGGGGTGTAAAGATGGGGGTGTCGCTATTGTCGCATCCAGATCAGATGTCCCCATGTCCTTTCCCCCCCCCCCCTCTTCCCTTCTTTTAACGCTGACGATTCAATACCACGCGACCCCAAAAATGCCCTGAGCAACCCCGGACTTTGCATGCAGCGGACCTTTTGGGCATGTGATTCGGGAAGACGATCTTTTTCTCTCTGGACCGTGTTTGAGATCCCAATGCACATGGGCAAAAGTGGCTTTTTTATTTTACTTTTTTAATCACCAGCTGATCTGTGGAGGGGGGGGTTCTCTTTCTTATCGTGTCGTACCGTCTCAAATACCATATCAAAACAAAAGTAAACTTGTTCTTTGTCGTGGTTGCAATACTAGGCTGCTTAGGAGTGTATGAAACTCTGCGGTCAGCTGTAGGAGGGGGGGGACTGTTGTAGATGCCGGATGATGCTCGTATGATAATTTGCGGTTTTTTTTCTTTCTCTTTCTCTCTTTTTCATCTGCCGAGTGCTTTTCCCCCCCCCTCCCTCACAGAAGATTAGCTTTTGCCCATTACTCAGAATCATGCCTTCAACCCCCCCCCCTCTCCCCCCTCTTCTTTCTCAGGTTGAGATTTGAGATAAGCAGCTAGGGTTTCTATGTAGATACTCTAAGAAGAACTTGGCACTTGGGAGGGGTGTCCAGTCAGACGGGCCGAGCAATGAGATTCCTACTCGGTACCGCAAATCGCATGGCATGGGCGAGGCGGTCCCAGGGACGGGGGGGGGGCTCTCAGAAGGGGAAGGACTTTCATGAGCAAATAATTCCGCCGTGACATCGCTCGCGAGCTGAGAGGTTCCTCGACGGGCGAACGGGTGCTATTGTACCGTAGTACATGTATACTCTCTCTCTCTCTCTATTTTTCATTTTAAATTTTAAAATTTTATTTTAAAAAAAATCTCGGGATAAGCAAACTATAGGGGTTCAAGGCTCTTGGCTAGATAAAAAAAAAAAATGTTGTTGGTGTTGATTGTTGGGGCTATATGTGTAGTAAAAAGTCAATATGATGGGACAGCTATCTCTGCAACATGATGGCTCAACAAGTTTTTTTAGTTTTTATTTTTTTTTAATTTTTTTTTATTTTAAAAAAAAGCGTGATAAGATGGAGAGGATGGAGAGACATTTGATGAGGGACAAAGCTGGTACACAGCCCTCATGTCAGTCAGCACAACACCCTCTGAGGTGTCATGGGCGAACACAGCTTTGTCAGTGTCAGCTTCGATGGGTCACGAGTTGGGTCAAGATGACGATGCGGTGTAGCCCTTGTGGTTTGGAGAGGGGGATTTGTTCAGAAAGAGAGAGGGAGGGAGAAAACTCGGAAGAGAGAAGGGGAGCAAAAGGTGGTTCCAGAGATGCAAATGTCATAAGCTCTGTGATTAGACTGACTGCCCACACCAGTGCCGAAGCCCAGAGGTGACATGGACCCGTTATGCTAGCTTATAGGAAGTCCGAGTAAGTTATCTACAGTACAGAAAGAGAGAAAGAAGGAGGGATTCCCAGACTTTCACCCATGTTGGAATGCATGCCCAGGCCCTGAACCCCGCTTCCTCCAGCCCCAGTGGTCCTTGGTCCCCTAATGCTGCTTCCTCCTTGCCAGTACACAGTGCTCCAGTCCGAATGGTAGAGGCGGACCGTATTCCCCCCTCCCCCCAAAAGTCCTGCCAGTTAGTTGTGCCCGTGCCACCCTCTGGCCCCCAACCCCTCCAAGGTCAACAACGCCCAGCATACCCAGCCTACCACCCATAGCAGTTTACCCGCTAACTCACGGGAGAACAGACGGGCTCAACGTCCCCAAATCCCCGCTCCCAACTCCACCCTCTGAACGAACCCAGCAAACCACCAGCCAGAGCCTGAGCCTGTACGGTTGGTTGGTTGGTTGGTCGGTCGGGTCTGCCATTTTACTCTACCGCTGCAGCTGCTGCTGTACGAGAGAGAGAGAGAGAGAGAGAGAGAGAGAGAGAGAGACGGACACTCCCAGTACCTCCTGACTCCTCTCCTTTTTTTTTCCTATTGAATATTCTGTTTTAACCTTTTCCCCCGCTCTTTTTCTTTTTCTTCTCTCTCTCCCCTTGCATCTTATTTTTGCTCCTTGTAGAAACTTTGTAAGCAGAGAGAAGAGAGAGAGAGAGAGAGAGAGAGAGAGAGAGCGGGCGAGAAAGAGCTGAGTGAGACCTTTGGCATCCCCCCCCCCTAAAATTCAAGCCCCCTCCTACCTACAGGCGGTATCCATCTCCCCCCTCCCCCCCCCCAAAAAAAATATCAGGGAGGGACCTGGCCCATACTCTGTCCCCCCCGTCTCTCTCGCTCTCTCACTCCCGCGCAACCAGTTCACCCAATTAATAGTACAAGAACCGCTTGCCGCCAGACACCGCACCAGGCCAGGCCAGACCAGACAGGGCTTAGCAGTCCAGATACGACGGGGCCCAATACCAAACAACCCCAGCCAGGGACCCGTATTTCTCCTCTACTCCCGTATTTCCCTGCCCGCTACCCGCCCACCAGAGACAAAGCTGCGGCCATTCACAAAGCCTATCGCAGGCCATCCTGACTGCTGCCAATTTCCAGGAAGATCAGAGCAGAGCACAACAACAACCACAACAACAGCACGGCACGGCACAGCACAGCACAGCACAGCACAACACTGCGCTGCATAGCACAGCAGCAGCAAGCTCCCCTTGCCATTCGAGGCGAGAGAGAGAGAGAGAGAGAGAGAGAAAGAGGCGAGACAGCCTACGGCTTAAAGATCTCGCCCCCCCGAAACCTCCTCGTGCACCCCCCTCCCCTTGGACCTTGCTGCACAGTCACGAGGCTCCCCGAGCTTTCCTCCGCCCAGCCAGCCAGCACACCCTCTCTCTACCCAGTACGGTCGAACACACACACGTTCCAAGACACCACGAAACCACCTTGGTCTTCTATCGTCCTGAACCGGGAAGCGAGACACGAGCCACCTCTCCTCACCATCAACATACAACAAGGCTGCATGGCTCAGACCTTGAGTTTCCCCTAAATTCCCCCCCCCCCCCCTTAAGCTCACCGCATCGGTCAGGGCTATCACATCACGATGCTCATGACGCAGAGCGCAGTCTCAGCATTTGCACAGGGCCAGCAGCAGCAGCAGCAGCAGCAGCAGCAGAACAACGGCGGCGCATACGGCGCACGCCCTGACGACGCCTCGCAGTCCAGAGACCCGACCGGCCAGGTGTCGGTCGACAACACTACCACTACTACTACTACTACTACCACCACCTACTACCAGCCCTTCGCCATGAACGGCATCGTGGGCACCGCACCGCCCGGTGCCATGTATGTCCGTGCCCTCTACGACTACGAGGCCGACGACAGGACGAGTCTGAGCTTCCACGAGGGCGATGTCATCCAGGTCATCACCCAGCTCGAGAGCGGTTGGTGGGACGGCGTTATAAACGGTGTGCGCGGGTGGTTCCCGAGCAACTACTGCCAGATCATCACCAGCCAGGACGAGCTGCCCGAGGGACACCCGCAGGAGAACGGCCTGGGTGACTCGCTCGAGGAAGACCTGGACGAGGAGTCCTACGACGATGAGGAGGGCGACATGTCCGAGCTCGAGGAGCTCCCCCTGGAGGGCACAAACTTCGGCGAGAAGTCCAAAGCCGACTACTGGATCCCACAGGCCACCCCTGACGGCCGTCTTTTCTACTACAACACCATGACGGGCGAGAGCAGCTCAGAGCTGCCCCTCGAGTCGCCCTCATCCGTGCACGAGAATGGGCCGCTAGACCGTATGGGCGTCGTCATGCCGGACCGGACCAGGCCGCCCCCAGAGCTGATGGCCAGGGGTCTGATGCAGGACGAGGATGAGGACTCGGAGGCCACCTCCGCATCAGAGCTCGATGGGGAGAACCTCATGTTTGGTCGCCAGGTAAGAGACAGGAACCCCTCGCAGAGAAGGACTGATTTTTTGTTGTAGCCGCGACGCGAAGCGGGGGGGGGGGAGGAGGGGAGGGGAGAACTTATTCACTGATCAATCCACTCTTTTTTTTTTTTCACTAGCAGGGTCGTAATCGGCGCTCCTTCAGCAAGGACGGCATATCGCCTGCGCCATCCTTGGACTCGATCAACGGCCAGTACGCCTTTGGCAGGAACAATAGCACGATAGGTTCGGCGCGGCTGCCGGATCAAGCCCCCACGTTCACCGCTGGGGCCACCTTCAACCTTCCCACGGCGGCAACCATTCCTCGCTCGTTCTTTGACGACGGGAGCACGCCGCCGCTGACCTGGAGCCGCCTGGTCTCCAACATGAAGAAGGCTATCGACCGCTACCGAGAAGCTATCAACAATGGTGACAAGTCCGAATATGTAGCGCGGGCGGAGGATATCTCGGATCACCTGCGGCTGCTCTTGGCTGCCGGCTCGGGCACCACCGATAACCACTCGGGCCAGCCTTCCATCATCTCTACCAACAAGGCCCTGTATCCTCACTTCAGGGACATGATGTCCAAGTTCTCCAAGCTTGTCGTCTCCTCACATATCGCAGCCGCTGATTTCCCGGCGCCCGAGTCCGGGCCAAAGTGTCTGCAGGAGGCCGACGGCGTCCTGCTGGGCGTCTTCAGCTACGTGGAGGTCGCAAGGCAGCAGAGGGGCGAGGACATCCCCAGGCTGTTCCCCGGATTTGTCATCGGCAGCACGACGGGCGGCAGCTGGCAGAACAACGGCCTCGGCCCTCGCGACCCCATCACCTCCAACTTCCTGGACGACGAGGAGGGCGTGGTCGAGCCGACGGTCATCCTCGACGGAAAGCTGCTGGAGCGGCTGGACGAGCTGAAGCGGATGCTCGTGTCGAGCATACGCGAGCTGGACAAGAACCTGGTCGTCACGGACAAGATCGTCACGCCCTACAAGCACGAGATCATTGCCAACAACGTCTGCTCCACCGGTGGCAAGGTGATCGAGACCTTCAAGCCCTGGATCGCGATGATCGAGTCCATCGACCTCTCGTCGCTCGAGAACAGCTTCCAGACCCCTCAGCTGACCGACTTCAGCATCAACAAGCAGAGCCTGTACGACAACATCTCGGACCTGATCCTGGGCTGCCAGGCCGTCGCGGGACCGCTCGCGGATGAGTGGTCCGAGGTCCGGGGCGAGGCGCTTGAGAACAGGCTCGAGTACGTGAGGCAATGTGCCAGGGCCCTGGAGACCAACTCGTCCCACATCGGCTTCTCGCTGCAGCTGCTGTCTGAGCAGGTCCAGATCAACCTGCAGCAGCAGGCGGAAGCCCGTGCGAGGGAAGAGCAGCAGTCGAGACAGCAGCTGACCCGCGGCGAGACCATGCCGTACGGTGGCCAGCATGCACGGACCGAGTCGCGCGTCACGAGGCCACCGTTGACTACATCTCAGTCATACACCGAGGGCGAGACCAACATCGCCAACAACATCAGCAGGCAGGCGGGCACTTACTCCAAAGTTAGGAAGATATTCGGAGAGGACCCCACGCCCCAGCAGAGTGTTATTGACGAGACGCCGGAGTTCCTGCGTCTGGATTACGAGCACGAGCTCGCTTGGGACTTCAAGGCCTCGCCCCCTCAGATCAAGGGGGGCTCCCTCACGGCCCTGGTGGAGCAGCTCACCCGACACGACAAGCTGGACTCCAATTTCAACAACACCTTCCTCCTCACCTACAGGTCGTTCACAACAGCACGAGAGCTGTTCGAGCTCCTGGTCCACAGGTTCGGCATCCAGCCGCCCGAGGGCCTCTCACCGGCCGAGTTCGAGGTCTGGAGGGAGAGGAAGCAGAGCCCCATCCGATTCCGGGTGGTCAACATCTTGAAGAACTGGTTTGAGACTTTCTGGATGGAGGACAGCCAGGAGGAGGAGACCAAGAACCTGATACGTGATGTCTATAACTTTGCGAGAGACACGGTCAAGTCGACGGAAACACCCGGCTCTGCCCCGCTGATGGCTGTGCTGGATCAGCGCATGAGCGGTAAGGACGTGGGGAGACGCCTGATCCAGACACAGAACCAGTCGGCCCCCGCGCCTATCATGCCCAAGAACATGAAGAAGCTCAAGTTCCTGGACATCGACCCTACCGAGTTCGCCCGACAGCTCACGATCATCGAGTCGCGGCTGTATGGCAAGATCAAGCCCACCGAGTGTCTCAACAAGCGCTGGCAGAAAAAGCCCGGCGAGGGCGAGCCCAACCCCGCCCCGAACATCAAAGCGCTCATCGAGCACTCGAACCAGATGACCAACTGGGTGGCCGAGATGATTCTGGCACAGTCAGACGTCAAGAGGCGTGTGGTGGTGATCAAGCACTTTGTTGCGGTCGGCGAGGTAATTTATTTTAACTTAACACCCCCCCCCCCTTTCACTCCCCTCTTTTGACGAGTCCTCACATGTATTTTTGAGAAACGGCTGGGCTAACTACTTAATTCATACGCAGAAATGCCGGCTATTAAACAACTTTTCTACCATTACCTCCATCATCTCGGCTCTGGGCACTGCCCCCATTGCTCGTCTCAAGAGAACCTGGGATCAAGTTCATCAGAAAACCCAGGCTACACTCGAAGGGATGCGCAAGCTCATGCTCAGCACGAAAAACTTTGCCGAGTACAGAGAGAGCCTGCACATGGCCAACCCTCCATGCATCCCCTTCTTTGGTAAGTCCCACCTGATGTGTGCTGTCCTTGGGACTCCATCCTCCTAACAAGGACGCTTTTTTTTTTATTTTTTTTTAGGTGTCTACTTGACCGATTTGACTTTTATTGAGGATGGTATCCCATCCATCATCAAGAAGACGACGCTCATCAACTTCGCTAAGCGGGCGAAGACGGCCGATGTGATACGTGACATCCAGCAGTACCAGAATGTGCCGTATTCCCTCCAGCCAGTCACAGAGCTGCAAGACTACATCTTGAGTAATATGCAGGCGGCCGGAGATGTACACGAGATGTATGACAAGAGCTTGCTGGTTGAACCACGCGAGAGGGAAGATGAGAAGATTGTTAGGTATGTGGCAATGAGGGAGCAGCAGCTGCTCTACGGTCGCATGGCCCTCACCGGCGGCTTCTAAGGCGGTCATCCCAATATCATCCTCATCATCGTCCCGGATCCCCCCCCCCCCCACAGCGGGAGGAACATCACACGGATCCATCTCGTGCCTGTGTCTCCATACCTCCCCTCCCCCCCTTCCCCCTCCCCCTTCACACCCACACAAACGAAACGACCGGTTGTGGACCACCCGCTAACTTGATCCGTCCGTGACACAGGGTTCTTGCCGAGTCTGGCTTCCTCTGAGAGAACACAAGCCGAATGAGAAGCACAGAAGAGGCTACCGCGAGCCTCTCAAAAGCCTCCGAGCTCCCGAGCTGTGCGACTGCAATATTCAGCGGACCGCATCACGAAGGAAGGGTGCCTCCCGATGCATGCTGGCACGGTTCGCTCTCGTACGGCGCTCGTACGTCGTGGCTACTGTCCCAATGCCTATGCGAAAGCGTGAAGCATAGCACAGCACAGCACAGCACACAGCATTCCACGGCTTGGAGGACCAGGCCTCCCGCAGTCGGGGCTGGCTTTGTGTCTTCCTGGCTTTTTTTTCTTTTTTTCTTCCCCGATCAGAGACTGCAGACTATTTGATCCAACGGTCATGAGTCCCTTGCGACTGGACTCCGCGATTCTGACAAAAGAAATGCCATGGGGATCCGCTGTACTAGGCCAGGAGATGATAATCCTTCCGTCTTGGGGAATCCTAGAAACGGTGGTGCAAGAGGCAAGTTGTCACGAGAGAGAGAGAGAGAGAGGGAGGGAACCCCGTCGACAGGGTTGCTTAGCCCAAACGAGGGCGACTGAGCGGCGGAAGAATATGGCGTAACGACGTAAGAGAAACGGACCGACGACCCCTGGCTGGTGAACCCCCATCAGGAGAGGGAAGTGCGGGGGGGGGGGGACAGACATAAAAGATGAGGGGCGGACGGGCGGGCGGACGGACGGCCGGCCAAGATGGGTGTGGACAGCTGACGAGAGAGAGTTGGCTT
Source organism: Cryphonectria carpinicola (assembly GCA_014849955.1). Lineage (NCBI taxonomy): Eukaryota > Fungi > Ascomycota > Sordariomycetes > Diaporthales > Cryphonectriaceae > Cryphonectria > Cryphonectria carpinicola. The sequence continues at coordinate 52,532 of JACWRQ010000213.1, read as the reverse complement.
ATGGACTGCCTACACCCTGTTCGGGTGGTTAAAAAAGTCATTTATTCCAGCCCAATCCGCCGGATCATTCGGTCTGACCCCCGCTTTCTTTCCCCTCGCACCCACCAGATGATGAAGGACAGCCACGACCATCAGTACCCGGGGGGGGGGGGGGATATCGGGAGGAGGAAGAGGGATTAATTTTTTTTTATGTTTTACTCGGGATTTTATACTCTATGTACTCTGGGTCGTGACATGAGGAGTTTGTCGGAGTTTTTTCGTTTTTGGACATTTGCGAGAGACATGGGAGAGAGCCGAATGCACTCACTGATTGCAGCAGTGTTATTCAAGTCCGAGCCGGGGAGGAAGAAGGGTGGGAATGGCAGGCGTTTTCTTCTTCTTCTTCCCTCTTCTTTTTTTTTTCTTTCTTTCTCCCTCTCACATTAAGGCTGTCTACCAAACCAGGTAGAGAGAGAGAGAGAGAGAGAGAGAGAGATTGATTTTGAATTCGAGCAAAGCAAGCGAGTCGTGTTCTGCAGATAGACTTTCTTCATCATTCAACAAGATTCAAAGATCCATTTTAAGTTGTGACCCCTCCTCACTCACTCACTTTTCTCTTATGAGAAGAAGGGAAAATGCATGCATATTTTTTTTGCCACCCCTAGGAGCAAAAAGCATTATATGTCCCGGAACGTAATGAGGGAAGTTCATGACGCCTGTGGGGTGTCATTGGTATCGCATGGATATCAAATCCGACGTGTAGATGGTTTTTTTTTTGGCTGAGGTTGAGCATGACAGAATGAATGGGAGGCGAGGGCGCGGTCTATGCGATCCTGACGTCGATTTCTTTTGGTAATATATGCCGTGCCATACACGAGTGGTAAGCCGTCGCAGCTTGAGAATAATGAGCCCGGCGCGGCATGGCGGCGGATAGGAGCTAGATCGCATCAGGGAGGAGAGAGTATGGGGACAGACAGTGATATAAGACTAAGAGGATTATCGCATCTCTTACAACAGAGTATCCGACCGTGCTGCCCTCGTGCCTCTTCTTATTCTTAGACGATCCCCATTTATCTACCAGCGTAGAAGAAACGCCATAACGCCATCGCCAAACCAAAGTCCCTCCTCGCCTCAAGCCCGTCCGCAGTAAAAGTGAAGGGAAAAGGAAAAGAAAGAAAAAAAAAAAGGACAAGAAGATATAATAACGAGATTATCGCGGCAGATTATCATCTTTTCCTAGCCGCTCCTCCTTGTTTCTTCTTCCTCTAAAACTTCAGTCTCTCCCCCCGTCCCGTCCCTGGTCCTTGTCCTTGTCCACGGCCTTCTGCAGCCGCTCCTCCTGCCTCCGCCAGTGGCTACCCTCCTCGTAGTCCTTGCTGATCTTCAGGGCCCGCCGCAGCCTCTCGCTCTCCTTGATCTTGGCGTCCGCCAGCTCGTGCACCTGGTGCATCTTGAGACCTTTCCTGGGCGGGCCTCCGGCACCGCCCCTCCGGCCCGCGGCCCCGCGCTCCTGCTCGGCTGTGAGTTTCTTGCGGAGGGCCTCGCAGCGCTCCTCGATCTCATCCTCGTCGACCCTGGAAGAGACATGTCCGTCTCGTGTCAGCCCCAGACTTAGTTGTCCCGAAAGAAGAAGAAGAAGAAGAAAAAGAGAGGTTGGGGAGGTCCTGTGGAAACTATGACCTACTCCTGATCCTCGAGCTCGTCGCGCAGCTCAAACACCTTGACCTCGATCTCGCGCTTGCGGTCGTGCTCCAGGATGCCCTTGTCGGGCTGGCGCTGCCTGTGGCGCAGGCTGTCGAGGTCCTTTGGGTAAGGGGCGGCGCTGTCGCGGGGCTTGATGTGTGCCAAGTTGCGCTGGACATAGCCTGAGGTTCCTGAGCCGCGCGGGGTGGAGAGGCCTACGTTGTCGGACATGATCTGTGGGTGGGAGAAAGAAGAGAGAAAGAAAGAAAGAAAAGAAAGGCTTGGGTGGTTGTGGGTTGTAGGGTTTGAAGGAGAGTTTGGTGGAGGGATTGTTCGTTGGACGGGATGATCACAGGCCTTGCGTTGTGGTTGTTGTTGTAGTTGATCAGTAACGCAGGTAGTTAGTTAGGCCCTCAGTAGTAGTTAACGGTTCCAGGAAGGCGGTCTACAGATGGGGGTCCAGGTGGTCAGGGGTCTTGGCGGCGATGCTCTAGGCTATGTGGTGTACCATCAGGGGTTCTGAAGGCAGAAAAAGTTAGTGGGGCTCGCCCCTCTGACGTTTTGCACCCTTCTCTCGCCCACCCACCCGAGGTGCAGCAAGCAAGCAAGTTGCAGAGTGCAATACTGGATATCGTTCAATCCTGTCCCGCCAAAGAGTCACAGCTCTTAATTTTCTGTGACTCAACCCGTCAAACCTCACCCGCGACTTACAGATTCTCTTTTCTTCTTTTCTTTTCTTATCAGTCATCCCGGTGGCTTCCTAGGGAACTTTTGTTCTTACCTTTTCCCTTTTTTTTCCTTCTTCTTCTCTCCTTGTCTTCTTTTCTTCTCTTCAACCAAGATGCCTGCTTTCGAGGGCGCAGAAAAGGCTGTGAGCGGTAGTGATGGCAGCAGTGCTGCAGGGTCGAGCCTCTCGTTCCCCGTCACACGAGATCATATCCTCCACTGCTCCTACGATTATTGGTTCCCAAAGTAAGTACCCATAGGCCCTACCCCTCTGGACATAATTACGGTGATGAACAGTGAGTGTACAGATACCGCACATCATGTATCCGGTCGCGTATCATCAAGTTGCCTCCCGAGTTCATCGACTACATCAGGGAGGACGGTATCATCCTGTCAAGCGACAGCAGCGGCCCTACTGGAGATGATGATGGGGATGACGATGATGACTGGGAGCCAACATCAACGGCCTATTCTCGCCCCGTTCCAGAAGAAGAAGAAGAAGAAGAAGAAGAAGAAGAAGAAGACTCGGACTCGGATGAGGCGGGGAGCAGCAGTCGCTCGAGGGTGCCGCCCAACCAGCGGTTCCCAGACCTCCACCAGACCATCAAGGACACGATCAAGGAGCTGGGCGGGCAGGTGGCGCCCAAGCTGAACTGGTCGTCGCCCAAGGACGCAGCCTGGATCTCGCCCCACCAGAACACCATCAAGTGCACGACCCCCGACGACATCTACCTGCTGCTGAAGAGCTCCAGCTTCGTCACCCACGACCTAGACCACGCCTTCGACGGGGCTGTTGCCACCGCGTCCTCCTCTTCCTCCTCCTCCGCCGCCGCTCCAGCCGGCCTGCCCTCGGCAGCTTCCACGGCCGGCCTCGGCTTCCAACCCGTCCTGGTCCTCCGCTCCTTCTTCAACCCCCAGACGGCCCAGGAGTTCCGCTGCTTCGTCAAGCAGCGGAGCCTCATCGCCATCACCCAGAGGGACCTGAACCACTACGACTTTCTCCAGAGGTACCGGTCAGTGATCACCGACCGCGTCAAGGACCTCTTCGACACCAAGCTGCGCTTCACCTTCCCGGACGGGAACTTCTGCTTCGACGTCTACATCCCTGAGGTGACGAGGGACCCGTTCCAGAGCGACAGCAGCAACGACGGCTCGGACCAGGAGGAGGACCCCGACAAGACGCTGGGTCGGGCGAGGCTGATCGACATCAACCCCTGGGCGCCGAGGACGGACACGCTGCTCTTCGACTGGGGCGAGCTGCTCGAGTTCCAGGTGCCGAATCCCATGATAGGGACCAACGGAAACATGGAGAAGGGAATGGTCTGGCTGCACCTTGCGGGGAGACCAGGACCAGGCGAGGACGAGACGACGACTGAGGATGAAGAAGAAGAAGAAGACGAGGAGGACTACGAGCCGGAACTACGGCTTGTCGAGAAGGATGATCCTGCAGCGTACAACTTCAGCTCGCCGCAGTACTCGGCACACAAGCTGCCCAAGGAGGTTGTGGATGCCAGCGCGTCCGGGTCCGGCGGCCTGAGGGAGTTTGCCCAGCAGTGGAACGAGATGGTGAATCGGAGGCGGTAGTGCATGCAGGATGTGTTGTGCAGCAAGAGGGGAGGGGGGGTGTCTGTACAGATTACATGCGGAAAACACACAGCGTTCCTAAAAAATATCTTGGATTTTATTTTTCAAATACATTTGAACTTTCCAAGCTGCGAAGCTGATTTGAGTGGTGATGAGACAATCCATTTGGGTTCAATTCCTGTCTGTACTATGCATGCAGATACAACCCTAACCCTGCTCACTCACCCAGGGTGCAGGGTAAAAACTGGACCTTGGCTGCAGCTTCCCCCCAAACAACAAACCACAACCACCAACGCCACCACTACTACCAAAGCCTGCCAGCTGTCACCAGCTGAGTGATACTCAACCTACCCTCTCGACGAACCTGACCCCCACCCCCCCCCCTCCTCCTCCTTTTCTAGAAGAAGAAGATGCAATCAAGAGGACGACCAAATCGAGTACTCAAACCAATTGCCCAGCAGCGAAGGCCCAACACCCACAGGAGGATCGACGAGGAGCAGCTCAACGCGCACTTTGGCAGCCATGGCAATACCGCCGCCGACGATGTGATGGGCGATGTCGTTCATGGCTACGGCCGTGGCGACGAGGATGATGATGCAATGACCGAATCTGATGCGGACCACGCCCACGCCCACGCCCACGACCACGGCGAGGGGCCTCGCGCCCATGTCGACGCCATGGATCACGACATGGCGCCCATAGCACCTATGGACCCGACCCAGCAACATCACCCTCACCCTCACCCTCACCACCATCATCATCACCACCAGGGCATTGACGACCTCGCGAACCCAGAGCTGCTCCAGGACGCCGGTGGCCTCTACGCCGCTGCAGCCGCAGCAGCAGCGGCAGATCTACAACCTCCACCGCCTCCTCCACCACCGCTGGGCTCGACCATGCCAGCGCCGCAACCTCTCGTCGCCGCGACGGACTTCCAGCCCAACCCATTACCACAACAACAAGCACGACCACCAACGCCATCACCGCCGCCACCACCACTCCCACCACCTCTACCCACGACCCAGCCACAATCAGCAGCAGCAGCAGCAGCAGCAGCAGCAGCAGCAGCAGCATCACCACCACCAGCGCCACCATCACCCCAGGCGCAACAGCAACCCACCCCGCCCCAACCCCATCCCCACAAGACGACCAAAGAGATGGCCCTCGAGTCCGGCTACGAGGGCTTCAAGGTCGACAGCGCCTTCGCGAAGCGCATGTCGCGGGACCCGGGCCAGCGCCTGGCCGAACAGCGCCGCCACGGGCAGGACCTCAACCTCGTCCGCCGCAGCAACGTCGAGGCCCTGTTCGCCCAGATCGCCGGCACCGAGGCCGCCCACCCTTGCGCGCACTGCCGGAAGGGCCAGGGCCCGTGGACCGTGTGTGTTGTCTACAGTGGCCAGATGATGGGGAGCTGTGCGAACTGCTGGTTTAATGCCTCTGGCTCGAGGTGTTCGTTTCATGGTTAGTAGTAGTAGTGGTGGTGGTGGTGGTGGTGGTAGTAGTGGTAGCACAGAGCCGCCGCCGCCGCCGCCACCACCACCCTTTCTTTCTTTTCCGGCGCACTTTTTCATCATGTCTCCTCCCCATCCAGCAGCAGCGCAGTTTATACTGACCCGACGAAACACCCCTCCCGGTATAATAGAGAAGTCACAACCCCCACAGCCAGCCGCCCACCCGTACGCAGTCCCCGTCCCCATCCCCACCGGCGCCGTTGCTGCCGCCACCAACGACCAAGGGCCCGGTATCAGCGTCTCGAACGGCTACGCACCTTCCGGCACCGGGGCCTCGCCCGCCCACCTGCAGGCCGCAGCGCTGTGGACCGCCTCGGGCACTTTGTTCTCACACGACGCCGGTGTCAAGGGTACCGTGCAGACGGCGCTGCTGCAGGTGCGGCAGGCCACGGCGTACCAGCGGGCGCTGATCGAGGTCGAGGTCGCGGCGAAGCAGCTGGCCCTGAAGATCGTGCAGGCGGAGGAGATTGCGGGCGCGCTAGGGCAGCAGGAGGGGGAGATTGGTGGTGATGATGGCGTCGGCGGCAGGGAGGGAGAGGTGGTGATGGCGGAAGAGGAAGAGGACGACATGGTGGTGAGGAGGAACGAGGAGGATGAGGCCGAGGGGGTCGTGGTCCAACACCAGCTGAAAAGCCAGTATGATACCCCCCATGGGGTTGATGTGCCGGAGGGCGGCTCGTAGGTCGAGCTGTAGCTTCTCCAGGGTCTCATCAAGTCCACCTGCCCTCCCTCACCCCCCGTGTAGTCTTATCCTATTATGGGGCAGGGCAGGAAGTGCGCGGTGCATACCCAGCCTTGTCACTTCACGGGTTTGTCCGAGTATATCAGGATATATAAGGTGCTAATCACACCGCCTCTTGGCTTTCTGTTTCTGCGGTGGATTTTACTTATGTGTCCGTTTGGCCAGCAGAAACAAATCCATACCAGGCCGAGGTGGGCATGAAGTCTACGATGACGCATCGCAAGAAAAAGGGGAAAAAAGAGAAGGGGGGGGGGGGGGAAAAAGGAAAGAAAAAAAGGAAACAAATCCATGACTACTACCGTTTGGCCTCGCCCCCACGAAATGCGACCTGTTTGCTGTTTCCACCTCTTTTGCCTCTCTGACACACACACACACACACACAGACAAAATTGAGGAGCCAGGTGGTTCAATAAATCTCTGTAGTATAGGCAGGCACTCAAAGTAACTCAATACCGGCTAGAAAATCATCCCCGACGCACATCAAACATGAAGCCGGAACAACTCGTCCCAAATCCCATCCGAGCTCTGCGAACCTTGTTTGTAACCTCTTCCCCCCACCCCCTCCCTCTCCCCCCCTTTCACATATCCTCTCGTAGAGGAGAGACAACGATCAAGGCAGTTAGTCTCTCTTCTCCGTATAGACCTTTATGTAAACGCGGTAGATAGCAGTCATTAATGTACTGAAAGAAGAATATATATATATATGTGTGTGTGTGTGAGAGAGAGAGAGAGAGAGAGAGTCACCTCTCTTGTCTTGATAAGCAGTGAGAGGTCGCTTTTGTTTCTCTTCAAAGATGAGATGCGCTGGTGGGAGAGAGCTGGTGGGGATGTTTGGTGGGACCAGGGCCTGATAACGATCTTGTTTGTCTTCAACAAATGACTTTGCTCATATTGCTCGTCGTCTTGGGTTAATTTGGGAGTTTTGTGTTTCTGGTCTGCGAGAGCTTTTGTTATATTATTATGTGGCTGTCAGCCGATAGAGCATCGTCGAGCCAAAGCCATCACCAACTTTTCAAACACACAAGACAAGACACCAGTGAAGATATCAAGGGTTTCAGAAAAAAAATCGAGCTCGTGATGCTATAGACAAATCCGACCATCCGGTCCTGTGGATGTCGGGACGGCCGTTATCCGAGAACCTGTCCGAGATTTGCTGTCTTCTTTCCTGTAGGCGGCTACGGGGAAGAAATGCCACTTCCTCCCTCCCTCCTCCTTTGTGTGCTGGCCTACCTCCGCGGGCACGTCGCCTCTCCAGCCCAAAGAGAAAAAAAAAGGCTCCTCCGACGCCCTTCGCCAGAAGGACCTTTGTATGAGAAAATAGAAAATCAAAAATAAACAACAGAACGACCGCAGCATTGTCAGACCTCGTAATTAAACAACATATTGAACACCGCCCCCTATACTCTCTTCTCTCTGTCTCTCTCTCTCTCTCTCTCAAAATGCAAAATCCCACTTCTTGACGTCCCCACATCTGCTTCGTTCTGTACAGGCGACTTTCGAACCTGTCCATGACTCTAGTCGCAATGATATGGTAGGAAGGTGGTATCGACTTTTTTTTTGTTCTCTCGACGTGACGGGTAGAAAAGGAGGGGGGGCCTAGATTGGTAAGATCAAAGCATGACCCGGCACTACCCACTTTTTCGGGTAGTGCTCTGGGTTCTCGTGAGACCGACGAGGACATCGTTCGTAAGGAAGAAATCATGCGATTATAACGTGATAGGGGTATCTGAAAAGAGCGTTTTCACTAGATCAGACCGCAAAGACGCAGGTTCTCCTGAATGATGATGTCTAGAGGGGAGAAGAAGAGAAAAAAAGTCAGCTTAGATTCCTTTTTTTTTCCTTCCTTCCTCTTTCATTTTCAGTAGATGGGAGGAGGGGAGCAGCGAGGCGCTGGAAACATACCGTTGACCGCAGCCATGACGAATCGGATTTGTGTTGTGTCCGTCGCACAGGTGAAATGTGTGTAGATCTGCTTGGTCTCGTGCTGGTTCAGGCTGACGAAGCGGTTGAGGATGTAGTCACAGGCGGCGGCGTAGTCGTCACCGCCCTCGTAGTCGGGGAAGTAGTTCTTCATGGGGCTGACGGGCAGCTTCTCCTTGAACCGATCGATCTTGTTCAGGAACAGGATGATGGAGGTCTTGATGAACCACCGGGAGTTGCAGATCGAATCGAACAGGGTCAGGGCCTCCTGCATACGGTTGACGGTCTCGTCCTCAAACAGCAGCTGATCGTACTCGGATATGGCGACGAGGAACAGGATGGTGGTCACATTCTCGAAGCAGTGGATCCACTTCTTACGCTCAGATCGCTGACCTCCCACGTCGAACATCCGGTAGGTGAGATCACCAATGATGAAGGTCGTCTCCGTGATACCAGTCGTCTTGACACGAGAGCGCAGGACATCCTGATCGTTGGGCATGTAGTCGGGGGCGGCGATGCGGGCGATATTATCAAAGTAGCTGGCATCCAAGTTAGTCCCGCTGGCAGAGAACAAGAAAGAAGAAGAAAAAAGGACACCCTGGTGGACACCTACTATCTGGCCGAGTCGTTCAACTGGTATTCCCGGGATCGCTTGAAACACTCCTGCACACCACGGTCCTTCCACAGGGCCTCGATGGCGCTGCCAACCTCGGGAGGAAGGACGTCGCCCTCGATCTGGGCGGGCTGCATGAAGATGGTCTGGACGTGGTACTCCATCCGCTGATCCTCGAGAGGAAGCTCCAGGGACTCCATAGCCTCGAGGATGACGCGCATGGACTGGACAGTGTTGCTGAAGATAATCTCCTTGAACGACTCTCGCTCGTCGCGCGAATAGCCACCCTCGTGGATGAGCTTCATCTGTTTCAGAATGGTGGACTTTCCGGATTCACCAGCACCTGCGATGTCCTTATCAGCGGCTGCTCACGAAGGGGGGGGGGGGAGGAGGCAATCCATCAAGGCTGCATCATCCAGCAGGTCGGGTGTGTAGCCCGGTCGAGCAAGGCGTGCCATCAATTGAATCGATGATGAGGTAGATCGTCGGGACATACCCAGAAGTAACATCTTGATCTCGTTACGCTGCTGCATGCGGTCGCGCTTCAACTGATTCTCGATTTCCTCGTTGCGGGCCTTGCCCTCCTTCTCCTCCGTGCTCATTCCGCAACCCATCTTGAATGATCTCTTGTCGGCTCCGCTCCAGACAGAATATTAGGTGATTGGTTGTTGTTGTTAAGGAAGGGGGGGGGGGTTTAATTAATGTCGCACGCCGGAATGATCTGGTTTGAATCGGATTAATATGTATGTTGGTTTGAGGTGGTTTTGGTAGCCAACTGAGATGAGGGTTGGCTGGCGCAGGTAGTAAGGTTATCGGGACGAGGCGGTCGAGTGCGGTAAATTACGGTTTCCCAAATCACCTCAGTGTAATCTGAGAATGTGGGTTGCAATCTTGACAGGGCTGTGCGAAGAGAGAGGGAGAAAGAGAAGAGAGGAGAGGGAGAGGCAAGACAATGCGATAATGTCGTCCACGAGGCTCTGGAGCAAGAGCAAAAGGAGCCCTTCTTGGGATAAGAATAGGGGGATATCTCGAGGCTCACCTAGTAGTACGATCAATACAGCAGTGCGTTGTATCGGTGTTGGTAGTGGTGATGGTGTGGTGAAGAGGAGAGGGTGGTCGGTAGAGCGGTCGGTCGGTCAGGTCCCCTTTCAGCAGACTCAAATCGACGCCGGGATGGCTGAAAGAGAAGGAACGTAAGGACAGTTTGAGGCCAGAAGGGGGGGGGGGAAAGGAAAAAAAGAAAAAAAGGATTTTGGGGCACCGACGATGTGCAGAAGAAAGAGGGCTTGCCAGGATCGCACAGATTGAGATCAAGGGCAGGTGTTTTGGGAGTTGTGGTGGACGGGATAGTTTTGTGTCGACAAATGGCGACGAGAAGAAAAAGAGTGGTGATTTGAAAGCGAAGAGCCCGGGCTTTGGGGCCTTTCGGGGGGGGGGGGAGGAGAGGAGAAAGGCGTCGAGGGCGAAGAGAGGGGAGGCAAGGGTCGTCAGAAAAGAGAAAGGATGGGAAGGGGAGAGTGGGATCCAGGCCAATGTGGTAGCAAGAACAGGGGGACAGGGGCGGAGGACTACTTTCTGCCGCAGCACCTCAAAGCAGATAGAGGGAGTTGCAGAGGCCAATACGGAGTAACTGGGGGGGGTGGAACGGCCAGTCGAGGTGCTGACTGGCAGTCCTGCAGTGGTGCCTTGTACTAAATGTTTATAGCGTCGTAGCTCCTGGCACTAGCAGATTTAGGTGGGCACACCCGAACCGCAGACCCCCGTTTCTGCCGTTTGGGGTTGGAGTTACAAGTCCAGGGTGTGGAGTACCAGGCTGCCCGCCCTTGGTAGAGCCAGCGGCCGGCCAGCCACCCCAGCACTAACGGGCGGGCGGGTCCAGGGACCTAGGAGCTCGGGGCTGCGACAAGAGACGCACGGTTGCCAGCCGAGGGAAAAAGGAGGTCCATCAGGCAAAAAGACAGGGCAGAGCACCTCCTCCATCCAATACCTGGCCGCCTCTATAGCCAGGGACCCAAGATGATCACTGAGCCGTTGATCTTCTTTTCCTCTCATCTCGCGAGAACCCACCAAGGCTCATCGGCCAAAGGGGAGTTTCATAGCAGCAACAACAATCCAACTACAGCAGGAGAAAGAAGCAGGAGAAACGCTACACTGTGTATATCTATATTTATATACATGTATGTACAACAGTATTCAAAAGCAGTCAAGAATTTCAATTGGCAATTAAAAAGTGTTGGAAAAACCTTGTATGGCTGAACACCATTCCCCCCTCTCCCTCCTTCCTTGTATACACACACACACACACACACACACACACACACACACACAGTGCGATACCTTGCAGCGCACAGAGCCAAGGAGGAAACCTGTCAGATTGTGTGGACACATGGGGGGGGGGAGGGGAGAGGGTGGTTGAGGCCAATCTCTCTCTCCTCCCAGGCGAGCTTGCGCATCAATTGGATCGCTAGATTTTTTTTTTGTTTTTTTTCTTTCTGTTTCGGCGGGTGGGGCTCGTCTCTCAGGGGATTACTACGGCCTCTCTCTCTGGCAAGATTTGCCTGACCAGTTGCGTGTGTTGATTTGGTAGGCTAAAAGGGCACGGAGGGGTCAAAGAGAGTGTGGCTTAGTCCAGACTATCTGAGACATCACCAGACACATGGATGAGGGCGCAACAGAAAAGGGCAAGAAAAAAAAGAAAAGAAAAGAAAAAAAGGGCAACTTTGACCAGCTGACGCTGGGAACAAAGGGGAGGGGGCAAATGCGCCCTGTGGGCACGTACCAGTATCATCTCATTTCAGGAGGAGGAGAGAAGTAGAAAGAGAGAGAAAGAGAGAGAGAATGACAAGAATCTATTTCTGGTTCATGTTCAACAAAACGGGCCTTGTTTTTCTTTTTTCTTTTTTTTTTTGCCTTCTTACAAGATGGCATTGAAGTGAGACAAGAAAGCACTGGGCACCTCTGAGACGCCTGTCAGCAGAGCTGTGCAACCTTGACCATACACTTTCCAGGGTGCCAGGGAAGAAAGATCGGGAGGCCGTAGGTGCCCAGTCAGACAGAAAAGATAAAAAAGTGCCCGTGAACCACTCAACCCGCTGTGCGTATGTATGTGCCTTTGGGGAGTCGGGCCTATGTAGAGTCAAGACCCGCAAATAAGCTGACCACAGACGAGTCACGGTAACACTTTAGGACAAGGGGAGAAGGGGGGGGGGGTTGGTTTCCTCGGGAAGGCTTCAGATCTACACCATGTGGGTGAACAGGTAGATAGTTTGATAACATGTACTATGAAAAGAGAGAACGAGAGATGGGAATGGGGCCGTCAAAGCACTCAACAACAGCAACTACAGGGCCGAGGAATCTCGTAATGAATTATTATTATTATTTTTTTCTTCTTTGTCTCGAGAGGCTTATTGGCAGCCCCCAAATGATCGCATACAAGATGAGCATGTCCCACTGCCGGCGTCTCCAGTGATCGCTGGCGCAATTCTCAGGCTGGCGGGGTGCAGCTGATGATGGGCAAGAGGGAGGGTTTTCCGTCCAGCCAGTTTCCGCGGCTGTGGGGGGTTGAAAGGGGGGGGGGTCTACAAGTAAAAATTCCACATTGACTTTATTTTCGAGACGGATGGAAGATTCCAAAACGCTGCCCTGCTGTCCTGCTGCTATGCTGCTGTGCTCTCTGGCAGCGCCTGGAGGGACAGTGTCTCTATTATAGCATGACCGGTTCTTGTACTGCTTCCCCCCCCCCCCCACACCTCCTTCCCCTGGTAGCGACGGTGTTATCTGTGACGATCAGTCGGGTCTGGTAGAAGCTCCGTGTTTTGTTTATAGTGCTGAGCGACAGGAAGCGTGGAGGATGAGGCGCACATACATGTTAGTAGTAAGTACATGCAGAGAGGCTATAATCACCACACTGCGCTGCAGATGATCCTTCGGCACGTCCTGCTCCTCCGCATCCTTGGCGAGCACAAGTCATCGGGTTGATACGAAGAAGTACTATGGTACAACGTATGACGTTTGAAATAGCCATGTCGACAATTCTGGGCTGGGAACCCGCCCTGTAGGCCATGATCGTTGCATGCCGACACCTCAGGTGCGATTCGAAACCTATCAGACGTAGGCGCTGGGGGCCATGGGTCCTGTCCCGGAGATGATTGCTACGCCCACGGAGATTTTCCATCCCAATCGGTAGCCACCTCGCGTTCGCCTACCAGGAGTTGGCCATTGCAAGAAGCGCAAATGCGGGCGGGCGACCGCCTAAGTCAGAGACATAAGCCTCGGAAGATATGATATCAATCTGTTTAGCCTTTTTCTTGTGCTCATCAAGCTTCCCTCCATACATGAACAACATGAGTTCTAACAGTCAGTAATACTAAACCATGATGAAGAATCCAGAGAGATAGAGAGAGAGAGAGAGAGAGAGAGCTCTCGAGTCATTGCACAGGCCTCGAATCAACTGAAGGTTATCATCCCCCCCCCCCTTCTTCTCTACTAGAAGCCCGGCCGGTCCGCGCCGCCATACTATCCAAGCAGTAACGATAGCGCCTGGGCGCAAATCCTCCTCACCTCATCTCTCATCTTTTGGATTGCCCTGGCCATTTAGCCCTTGGGTGGATCCCAAAAATAAAACCCACACCGCTCTCCACTCATGAGCCAGGGATCACACATGAGGTAATGGTACCTGCATGAGCGGCCTGTTCGTCCAGCAATTGTTCCCAATTATTATTTTTTTTCCCTCTCCCGCTTTGCCGGGAGGGGTGCGCCATGTCGCCTCTGGAGCCACTTGTCGGTGGCCGCTGCGAGATCAACTCATCTGCCGGGCCATCAACAACACATGGCGTGCTGCGTGGCGCCCGGTCATGACGGCCACGAGGGTGTGGAACTTCCGGAGGGGGTTTCATTGTGAAGATCTGCTCATACTGCTGCTATATTAGTACAATAATAATAGCGAGGACATCAAAATGTGTGCCCCCGTGATGGATCTTTGATCGCGGCTCCATTTTAAGGAACTTGCCGCCAAAGACCACCAACACTTGACCACTTCCCCCTGGGGCTAGTACACTTTTCTTCTTCTTTTTCAGGAGAAGTGCTCCAAGCACGACCACCCTCATTGGGTTGTGGGCATCTCCGACTGCATTGTGAAACCTTGAAACAAAACCCTTAGGAGATCCAGAGAATACTATTTTCAAGATGAAGAGAGGGAACCCGTTCGAGTGGTGCCGCACTTTGTTGATCGACACTCAACGTCTTCTGAGCACGCGGCACTAGGCTTACAACCTAGTCCCAAGACAGAGCACAGTTCTCAGCCTGAGCTAGCCCAGCGTACCAGATGTACCATAGCATGCATAGGTTCTCATCAACCTGAGCCCGCCGAGTTGTAATCTCAGTTCAAAGGGAGGGGGCGCTAGGCCTCATGGAGCCTGATAAATGCACGAAACACATGGCCAACAGGGGATCCTTTCTTTCTTTCTTTCATTCTTTTTTTTTTTCGAAAAAAGAAAAGAAAACACAGTCCCCGGTCTTTGAGGTTGATGTATGATGCTATCGCAATTCATCACTTCAAGCCAAACCGAATAGGGAGACTGATCAGGGTCTGCAACAAGCGGCCGGGACAGGAATCTCCCCGAAGGACGGCGCCCCCGCGCGTGAGTTGAGATCTAGGCTAGCCGGGCCAGGCTGTTGTGTTTGTTCAAGCTCAAGCTTGGCTTGACTCTTTGCATGTGGCTGCTATGGTAGAAGATACTATGCTGGAGTAGTTATCAATTGGCGTTCCATGACAGGTTGAGAAGGGGCTGACCGATATGCGTTCACGATACCTCTGATTCTGCGATATGCGTTCACCCTAGGGATGATCCCATTGGTCCTGCATGCACCTGTCTGCAAGATCCGGGATCGTTTCCGACGGGGACGCGATAGACGGGTCCGATAGACGGGTCCAGCTGCAGGAAGAAAAGGAGACCTGCAGATTGCAATTTGGAACCTAATCTTTTTTAGCACACGCCCGTTCTGCGACTTGACTCGGAACTTGTCATGTCGGGACGTTTCTACTAGTAGATCTGAGTGACGCAGCCATCGCAGCGCAGCCAGTTAGTTATGGCTTTCCTCGTCGCCGTTTTGTCTCTCAAACTGATGTTTCTTTTTTCGTCTGGATTGTTTTGCCCCCCCCCCCCCTTCCTGCCCAGCAGATATGACGACCAGGCAGGCCCGGTAGCCGAGCCAGACGAAAAGCGACAGTCGACGCCGGCAGTTGGAATAGGATGGTCGAACCCCCCTCCCGTTCTCAGCCCAGTTCCCTTTGCGATGTCCGACTGGTTGGCTGGATATCGATTAGTCAGCTCTCAAGACAAGAGACCACCCAATGTTATCGCATCAGGAATCGTCTCCTCCATCCGTCATTTAGGGTGTGGATGGTAAATGCCAGCTGTCAGTGCCTTGGATATGAGTGTGATGCTAGCTGCCGTACCGCAACCGGTGTGTAGCTTTCAAAATAGTTCTCTGAGCCTCACCGACTAGCCGCCAGCCTCGTTCCGATGGGCCCTGTCGACGCTCTGGCCAAGGCATGTGTCGTTGAATTGACCAACCATGGCCAAGAAGCTGGCGGGCTTGTTCTGGGCCTGGTGCTGCTGAGCTGGCCCTACTTGGCTGGCGGAACCTTTGTGATGCCTCCAGCCTACTTCGCGATCGCCTTTGGTCTTCCTTGATATTGTCCAACTCTTTTCTTCCCCGACGACCGCTGAAGCTGAAATTGACACATCCTTCCACGCAACGTATCATCAAGATGGCTCAGGCAATCCCTATGCACCAGCAGAAACACTCGACGCGCCTCGGTGGACGCGGTAAGTCGAGGTCAATGCATCCCTTTGCAGACCGCCCGGATGATGTCACTTCAAACCCACATACTGACGAGCATGTCGGGACCACAGCGCACACGCATGCGGACTCGGACGCCGAGAGGGAGTATGACCGCCTCCGCGACCTAGCGAGGGCCGAGGCCTCAAAGCGCAGTGCATGCTTCGACAAAGTACGGGCACCCAATTCCCTCTGTCGCCTCCTTGATCGCCTCTGGAACGAGCTCCCGACTGACATTAACGACGTGTGTGCGTTGCACCTTAGGCCCACGATGCGTACGAGCGCGGCGATGGCGCCGGAGCTAAGCAGCTCTCCAACGAGGGCAAGGAACACGCCGCCAAGATGGAGCAGTACAACAAGCAGGCGTCCGAATACATCTTTCGCGAGAACAACGCACCAGGCCGCGTAGCAGAGGACACCATCGACCTGCACGGCCAGTTCGTCGAGGAGGCGGAGGATATCCTCGAGGCGCGGATACGTGACGCCCAGGCGAGAGGGCAGACGCACCTACACGTCATTGTCGGCAAAGGGAACCACAGCGCGAACCATGTCCAGAAGATCAAGCCGCGCGTCGAGCAGGTCTGCCGCGAGCTGGGGCTGCAGTATGCGACCGAGGAGAACGAGGGGCGGATGTACATCAACCTTGCGGGTGGTCAGGTCGATGGGATGCCACCGCTGCCAGGTGGACGGTCTGGTGGTGGCTATGGTGGAAGTGCAGGACAGGAGGTCCACGGGCCTTCTCACCAGAGACCGCCAGCATCGCAGCCACAACAGCAGCAGCAGCAGCAACAGGGCGACCAGGTGGAGGAGTTGGAGAAGAAGGTTCTGTCCAAGATCTTTAGCAAGCTGGGTGATTGTTGTGTGGTGATGTGAGGTGGTCGTCCATCTGCAGGTTGGAAATGTACACTTTGGAGGCTGAACGTACAAAGAGAAGAAGGAAGAAGAAAATATAGACGAGGCTGGCTTCTGGATGGGATGGAAGACGAAGGTTCAGTGCACGTCGACGGTCCAAACTAACGTCAGACCCCTCTGCCTAAATCGTGACTTCCTTCCTGGGCTACGTCAAATACTTAGTCTACTCGACATCGACCGTTTTTTCTACCATGCGTATTCTTAGGGCGCGGAGAAATATTGACTTGAGTTGGATGATCATACTTGGCAGACGTCTTACACTACTCATCACGGCTCTTGTTCACTTTGAACCTACACACCTCCTATCACCCACCCCACCCAACTCACTCTCTCGACCTATGCCCAACACTTGACTACTCACTTGATCGATATGCCTACGCTGTTCAGACGATCGTATACACTCAACAGTACCTTGGCAAGAGAGTATTTCTTCTACTGAAGCCCTTACCATCTATACACACAGAGTTCCATCGCCTCCTCCTCCTCCTAGCACTCCTCCTGCGCTGTGGTTGGTTCCCCTATTGTATATCCTGATCCATCATGATGGAACCTCCAGTCGAGACACCGTTGTCTACAACACAAGCTACTACGTTCCCAGCCCCGAACGCAAACACAATCGACGCATACCGAACCGAGATCCTCATGCTCGCCTTGGGCATCCTCTTCCTCGTGAGTCAGATCGCGCTCATCATCTGGCTCTTCGCGCGCCCATGCGCCTTGGTGGGACGAGACAGAACCCAGCGGAGCATCGCCTGGACAGCCGTGGACGCCGGACCGCGGATACAAGTCAGCAGCGAGGACGAACGCGGCAGACCATCGCACCATCGAAGCTTCCGGCGGAGCAGCACCTAGAACGGCCGCTCCTTGGGCCCCGCCCGCGACGACCAGCTCCTCCGCAAGCGCAGATCATACAGACTCGAATTGCTCGACCTTGCCAGCCCCCTCTCCAGCCCCGAGGCGGGCTCGGACTCGTACGATCAGGGTAGCCTGCGCAGGGGCTGTCGGGACGTCGGGCCCATGGCCACAGCACTCGCGATGCCCATGATGGCCCCATCACCGCGACGGCTTCGCAGCCCACTGGGCAGTGCGGAACCGGAGGGATTCGCAAGGGAGATGGGGACCATGCCGAGGAGCTTAGCCGTGGCAGCTGATTTGTCGCCACGGTCGCCGAGGGTGGTGCCACTTGACCAAGAGACCATCAATGAGATTTCGAAGGCCAAGAACCGTCAAGAGGGAGACATAACGCCGCTGTCCACCGGCACTCCATCTGTCACGAGCGAGGGGGAGGAGCTAACAAATGGATTTGATGACCCGTTAGGAGTAAACAGACGAGCGACCGGGCTCAAGGATGAGGATAACTCGAGTGGTGATGGTGAGAAAGGTGATAGAGGAAGGCCCTGGTCTGGCGACACGCGTTGAAACCTGGACAAAAGCTGCCCATTGTCTTCTTTTTACCGGAATACAGTATCCAATGACCGCTTCCGGGCATGGTGTTGAACAAGCTCCCACCTCCCCCCTTTTCCCTTTGGATAGACGTCAATAGCTCTTCTATTCATACCTATAATGTCTACATCCCCTGACCCGCACCAAGGGCTTCCATCCTCCTTCTTCCTCCCGCATGCCCACCCTTGGGAGTTCTCTCTAGATTGCTTTTGTTGTACAATTGCTGCGTGAAGTGTGTGAGATGGTGTTATGTGCGGTCGGATCTGATTCTCGTCTGCATGCTGTCTTTCTCCCCCCCGCCCCCCGCCCCCCGGCGCGCTTCTCTCTCTTATATGCTTCCCCCGCTCATGCGTGCTTTTTGATGTCCCGAGCGGCCTGCTTGAGGCTGTAATTACACTCCTCGTACGCCCGTCCCGCGCCGAATCCCAAGCCAACAATGGCTGGCCACGATCTGCGCTTGAACAGCAGGACTGAGAAGACGACGCCAAAGCCGAGGCCGAGGGTGGATTTTATCAGGAGGTTGGACAGACACCGGTCCCACTGGATAGGTAGCCGCCGGTCAGCGCATTATCGTGCCCCTCGTGCCGCTTGCGCATATATCTCAAGAGGTCTTCACTGCCTTGGGATTGGTGGGCTGCCGTACCTTCTCGTTCAAAAGTGCCTCACTGACTGGGCGCGAGACGGTGCTCGGGGGTGGTGGTGGGACGGAGGTCTCTGCCATTGCGAAACGTTTTTCGTGGGTGGTGGCGGTTCAAGAAACTATCAGGGCCTGCTCGCGTTAGCACTAATTGGTCCTTGCTGCGAGTACCAGGATCCAAGGACAGCTCTATCATACCTCTCGCAAGGTGATGGGGTGGGCGCGTTGCGAATGTGTGGATAGTGACGTTTTTGCTTTGGGTCGCGCGTTTGCGGCTGGTCTCCGGCGGATTTTCGAGAACCTGCCCCCAGAGCTTGGAGGTCAATTTGGCCCAGGGCCCCTGCCAGGGCCTGCTAAGCAGTAGGGCAGTAGGGTGGCAGGGGGGTTGGGCTACAGTGGGCTATCAACACCGCCTGCCCTTCTAAGCTGTATTATCAGTGAGATTTTTTGGCAGAATCGGACTTGGGCCCAAATTTTTGGAGCGAGCCAGCTGCGGTAGGCTTGCGACAGCCAGTCTTTCTGCTGGACGAGGGCTGTACTTTCTTTCTGGTGGTGCCACGAATAACAGGACAATCATGGCGCTCAAGGACCAGAACTTTGTAAGTCAGCTGTCTGACGACAGACAGCCTGTTTTTCTCTATTCTACCTCATGTATTCAAATCTAACTTTTGTTGACAGGGCCTGATCAAGGCAGTCCGGTCCCTCGACCAGAGCAGCGCAGAATCTGTGCCAGACACGCTGTCCAACCTCTGGAATCTCCTCTCGAGTTCGATTTCCGGATCATTTCATGCCTCCGAAGAACTTGTACTGCGATGGCTACTCAAGAACATGAATGGTACTGCCGAGGCTGCAGAGCAGTTCCGGCGGTACCCTCTCGCATGGCGTATCATGGCATGCGTGTTCAGGAGGATACCTCTTATCTCGTTGGCCAAGTCACTCGCCGACCGACGCTTCATATCGATCCTCCAGCAGACGCTCAAAGAGCTCTCCAGCCCCGATACTGAAACTTCTTCCAACAAGGCGGCTGATGGCTCGTCGTCAGATGCTGAGATGGTGGATGCCGGAAGTGCGAACGCCGGGAGGACGTCTAAGAAGAGGAAGCGGTCACCCGAGAACCCATTCGATTTGGCGCAATTGAGAGGCACTCATGAGTGTTTAAGATCTGCGGAGGCCTTGTTCGCCGCCCTTCATAACCTCCTTGCGAGGCTAGAGCCGGTGGACACCGAGGCGTCCTCGAAAATACAGATGGGCGTCGAGCATGTCAAGTCTCTCTTCTCCTCCCCTGCAAAAGACGCGGTGGACATTTTGCGGCCGATCTTGTCAATATGCGACCTCGCGCTGCAGGAGGAGAACCCTGAGCCCTTAGA
Source organism: Cryphonectria carpinicola (assembly GCA_014849955.1). Classification (NCBI taxonomy): domain Eukaryota; kingdom Fungi; phylum Ascomycota; class Sordariomycetes; order Diaporthales; family Cryphonectriaceae; genus Cryphonectria; species Cryphonectria carpinicola. The sequence continues at coordinate 32,572 of JACWRQ010000213.1, read as the reverse complement.
CAACCAGGCGTCTTGGCTAGCGGTGTTCGCTTCCTTGTGGGACCTCCATCTCCAGAGCAGCAGCGATGCTGTGGAGGTGGCAATGTCTTTGTATCCCGCAGGATGCATCATCTTGGCCAAGATGGACCGTTCAAAGGATCTGGTACTCGATCCTCACGTGAAGACGACGTGGACGCGAGATCTGCGCCGCTTCTTCATCAAGAACATGATCCTTCCGTCGAGGGCCGCTTTCCTGAACCGAAAGGATATTGGTATCATCAAAGCTGCAGCCGACGTGACGAACTTCATGCCGACCGCCTCGTGCCCGGTCCTGTTCAGTCTCGCCGTCAAGACTCCTCACTCTACCGAAGACGCCAGCGCAAAGAGGGAGCACGAGGACTGGACACAAAAGGCCTTCGAGGTCCTCGAGGAGCCCATGCGCGACGCAAACCCAGCCAAGCGCAACCAAGCGATGAAGGTTGTTCTCGACACGGCCCTGAAGAGCAAGGCCAGGCTTTCTCTAACTAGCCTACGCACAGTTTGCAGGCAATATACCACTCCCTCTGGAAGGATAGACCTGGAACTCGTCACTCGTGTAGCGGATCTGGATGTCGACACTTTTCTCATCTCCAAGGAAGGACACGTGCTGCTCGACGAAATCCTTGAAGAAGTTACAGATATTGATAACGCAGAATTGGAGACCAATGGAGAGACCAACGCTGTCACTTTCATCGTCTCGCTGGCGAAGGGGCTCGCGAAGGGGCGTGATCTCTCGGGGTTCATCAAGAAGTGGTTGGAAGCACTGGCAGCATGCCTGAAGAAAGGTTCAGATCATTCAGCCATTGCTGGGGTATGGTCCAGCGAGGCCGTCACCGGAACTGTGACGAACCTGCTACAGTCATCCGTCAATGCGAGACAGCTCCTAGCTCTCCTTGGCTGGTTCGAAAGTCAAGGCGCCGCTTCGGAACCCAGAGCTTTGCTGGTGGTCCTGGATGCGATTTCGCAAGGCATCACGGAAGAAGATTTTGCTGACGCCGTTGATCTGCGGATCTACGAGATCGCCTCTGCTTTCAAGCTCAAATCCTTTGACGATGCGTCCAAGGCGCGGTGGTGGCATATTGTTGAAAGCACCGTCTCACGAGCAACATCAGAACAGGTCGACATGATTTGGAACAAGGTCGAATCTGACCTGAAGAAGGCGCTCAAGAAGGGGGATCTCGAAGACCTTGCCACCTCGGCAGCTTTTCGATGCTGCAGCTCTCTTTGGCTGGCGAATTACCCCGGAGGGTCCCACGAGTCCGAGGCTGCCGCGATGGCCTCTTCTTTCTTGAAGAGGCTCGAAAAGCACGTGCAGCAATCAGACCCCAGCTCTCTGAAGGTATTTGAGTCGCCTCGACTCGTGGACTTGCTCGTCAAGTCAGACTCTGGAAGACAGTACCTGCCGAAACTTTTCGCGCGTATGGATGCAGTGAGTATCACTGACGACGTCCGCCACACTCTCTACAACGAATCCAACCTCAACAACTACAAGTATATCAGTGGCTTGGTAGGCCACGCTATCGACATAATTTCTGAGCAACGGAATCGGGGCTCATCGTTCGACCCAACGCGTGTCATTTTGGCTCTACAGACTCTCCTCGACGTTCCTCATGAGTCTCTTACCCGTGAACAGAGAGAACAGATCATGCCAAAGACGCTTTTTTTCTTCTCCAATCTGCAAGGTCAGGAGCCAGCACGACTTGTTGCTCTGATGAAGATCTGCCTCAGCTTGATGGTCAAGATCATGAAGAGGCCTACATTCTATGAAGGAATGAAGTTTGCCGACTTGGTCACGATTGGCGACTCGATCGTCTCTACCTTCCAGACCTTTGTGGGGAAGACCATCGATCCGGGCACGTCATCCGCGTATGAATGTTTCAAACTCCTGGAGTCCCTCGCATCAAGCACGCTGAAGCAAATGACTTCCAATATTGAGAAGCGAGAGCGCATCTATCTCGAAGAAGCCTGCCAATCAGTCACCAGATGGAGTGCCGAGCCAGCAGTCCTTTATGCCCACCGACAGATCCTTCTGAAGGCTTTGATTCTCGCTCTCGAATCTTGCAAAACCAAGCAGGTGGCGCGAGAAGTGGCTGATCCGGCTGCCTTGAGGGAGGCTTCGTCTCTCATGCTGGCACACTACCTGACCATCGATGATGCTCATCAGAGAGGCAACGACACCGAATGGCTCAACAAGGGCCTATCGACGTGGTGTGTGCTCGTGACCCTGGAGCAGCTCGATGTGGTCTCGCCCGCGGTCATACGGTCCCGTCTACTGGCATCGAAGACAGAACTGGAGAGTTTCTGTGAGATGCTCTGCAGCAAGGGGTTGAGGGCAGGCTGGCGGTTAAAAGAGTTGATTTTCAATTGTTTCCAAGACACGATTGAGGAGCCTTTGAATATCAGTGCCAACGAAGTCCTGCCGAGCTTGGACAGTGACGACTGTATTCCGCTGTGCATTCGCTTCGACCCGAGTGACATCCACCGGTACATCGACACTGTTCTGAGAGTAATGGACGATGAGACCCGGGATAACTGCTCTAAGGGCCTTCGTCGGAGATTGCGGGACGATCTCGATATCACAGGGCATCTGCTCACCATTCACCGGCTGATTCAGGCAGAAAGCGGTATGTCACTGGGATTCCTTTCCCCCTTGTATTGTTGACTAGAGCTGACTCCTACCTAGACCCATCACTCCGATCATGTGTGGATAAGATAGACTTCGCTGAAATACACAACGTACTGCAAGACCGACTAACTAAAACACAGTCCTCGTCGCAGTTCAAGCTCATTGCACAGACATTGCAAATGCTCCTGGACAAGAAGGCCAGCGCTATGAAGCAGTGGAATACCGAAATCACGCTGAGCACCGTGTCGACAATCTCTGCGGGTGGGGGTCCTCCAGGTACAGACATCAGGGCATCTCCCAAGACGTTCGAGTCGCTCTGCCGCCTCGTCGAGGTCATTATCAAGCGACACCGCCTCCGACTCGAAGGACACTTCCACCTCCTCATCACGGCCCTGCAGACACTGCTCCGCCTCCTCCTCATCCCCGTCCCGCCTTCTTCTTCATTTCCCATCACACCAGATGACCCAGCAGTCCTGCGCGAGAGGCAGGCCAAGCTCTTCGCCCGCCTTCTGACGCTCGTCTGCGAGCCTTCTGTCGCATCCGTCACGCGGGGCCAGCAGCAGGGCCTCGACTCGGCGACCGATGCTGCCAAGCGCTCGGCGGGCCAGCACATGTACCTGATCCTGATGTCGTATATCAAGCTGCAACTTGAGAACCCAGTGCCCCGTGCGGTCAGGGAGGCGCTGCAGCCGGGCGTGTACTCGATTCTCGACATCACGACCCAAGAAAGGAGGAGAATTCTGAACGAGGCCGTGGACGGGAGTGGACGGGCGATTTTCAAGGAGATGTATAGAAGATATGTCAAATTTGGGAAGTGGAGCGGCGTGTAGATTTGGGATCATACCACGAGAGAGACGAGATGCACAATTGAACAAGGAAAAAGAAAAAGAATCAAATCACTCAATAATAAGACGTCGTCAAAGTTTTCGAGGAATGTACCTTGAAACATGATATAAGGTAAAGAGGCGCATTCTCATTAGTATCAGCTACGACTATCGTCAGCCCTTGCGCACAGCAGCCTTCTTTGACTTTCGCGCCATCCTCTTGCGGCCGATGATCCTCTGCCTCTGCGCCAATTTCTCCTGCGCATCCTTCTTCCTGGACTTCTTCCCTTCATCCTCTCCACTGCCCTCGCCGTCAGCTTCCTTAGCCTTGCTGGCTATCTTGCCCGGCCCGGCCTTTCCGGCCGGCGCGCTCTGCACCTCCTCCCTCCTCTGCCTCGACCGCACCTCGTTTGCCTTGCGCCGGCTGACGACCTGCGCATTCTCGATGGCGAACTCGACAATCAGGCGCACCGTCTTGCCGGCCTCGTTCTTGAGCGGGTGGCCGTTCAGCCACCGCAGGCCCATGAGCGCCCACCTGTGGGAGGAGTACTCGACGAAGCCGTAGCCCCTGCTCTTGCCGGCGCCGCTCCTCTCGTCGACCTTCTTCCCTTCCTTGGTCTCGAAGACCACCTTGGCCTGCTTGACGACGCCGACGCCCTTCTCCTTGCGGCGGTGCTCGGCGTCGCGGTCCTCGGCGCCGCCGCGGGCGAGCTCCTCCTTGGAGAGGGCCTCGCGCCGGCCCTCGCGCACGTCGCTCGCGAAACCGACGACGGCCTGGCGGGCGAGCTGCTTGAGGTCCTTGGAGGTCATGTCGCGCGGCAGGTTGCGGATGGCCAGGCGGGTGAGGGAGAGGTGCAGGCTGGGGTTGCCCTGGACCTGCTTCCTGCGCTGGGTGGCCGACTGCTCGCGGAGCTTGACCTCGGTGAGCGTCAGGAGCGCGTAGAGCGGCGAGTTGGTGGGGATGGTGCCCTCAGACAAGAGGAAGAGACGGCGCCTGTCCTTCTCCTGGCCCTTGCGCGCCGCGGGGCCGGCCTCGGTGAGCTTGGTCGCCTCTTCCTTGCTGACCGCCTGTGCGACCTGGAGGACGCGGCCGTCGAGGGTGTAGCGGCCGTCGGTGTCGATGGTCTCGTCCTGCAGGACGGAGTGCTTGTTGGCCTTGGCCGCCGGCTGGTGTCGAGGGGCATTCCTCACGCAGGCCTTGAAGTCATCCATCTTGACGAAGCAGACAAAGCCGGTGCCGGCGGGCTTGTCGATCATCTTGTTCATGACGACCCTGGCATATCTCACAGGCCCAAACTGCGTGAAATGCTCCTTGAGAGACTCATCTGTAGCTGTGAAGGGTAGGTTCCGAATGAAGACCGTGGTGGAGTTGTCCGTGGTCCGCTTGGGCGTTTCCTGCACGGGTTCATCCTCGGAGTCATCGTTGGCATCGTTTCCTTGGTCGGCACTATCGTCGTCCGCATTCTCGTCACTGTCAAGCTCACCACCACCTTCTTCATCGTCATCGTCTTCTTCCTCTTCTTCTTCTTCTTCTTCTTGCTCATCTTTATCTTCTTCTGAATCAAAGTCCTCCATCTTCTTCATGAACTTGGCCATATCCCTTTCCTCTTCGGTCATACCAGTGTATTCCTCCTCATTGTCCTCTTCATCCTCTTCCTTCTTCGCCTTCTTCGACTTGGACTTCTTCTCCTCTTTCTCTTCATGGCCGTCCGGATGCTGTTGCTGCCATTCATCCTTGGAAACGGCCCAGTCCACAGCGATAGGTCTTTCATCCACCTCCTTGCCGTTCATCTCCTCCATGGCCTTCTCAGCGTGCTTCCTGGTCCTGAAGGTGACGAAACCGAACCCCTTGAGCTTGCCCCGGTCGTTGGGCAGGTCGGCAAACTTGATCTTGCCGTACTTCATGAACAGCTTGCTCAGCTGCTCGGAGCTCTTGATGCTCCAGGGAAGGTTGCGGATGATCAGCTTGGGCGCCTTCCTAGCCTCGGCCATCTCTTCCTCTCTCTTCCTCTTCTCCTCGGCCAGTCCAGACTTAACAGCACCCGCACCGCCTGCACGGAGTCGGGGCTCAGCGACGTCCAGTCTCAGCCGGCGGCCACCAAACATCTCGTTGTTGAGCTTCTTCTTGGCCTCAATTGCATCGTCGGCGTCGGTGAATGTGACGAAGCCATAACCGCGTGAAGCCTTGGTGTTGCGGTCGACGACGACAGTGGCGTGCTTGACGGGGTAGTGTTGCGAAAAGAACTCGGTCAAGGACTCGCTAGTGGCAGAGAGGGGCAGAGACCGCACAAAGAGGGACCGTCTCTCCTCGACGCGACTCTTCTTGGAAGGAGGTGCGCCGTCTTGGGTGTCGATAGCTGCAGCTGTCTGCTGCTCGAGGTCGGCCTCAGCCTCTCTGCGCCGTTTTTGGCCTTTCGATTTGGCCATTTTCTTTCTCTCTCTCTCTCTCTCTCTCTCTCTCTCTCGTGTCTGTAGCTTATTAGGAGGAGATACGGGGTGCTGAAAGGACTCGGTCTGAGTCTGTCAGGATAAGGAGGGAAAAGGAGGAGGAACAGGAGGAGAAGGAGGAGAACTGAGGTCTAATGTTCCTGTTCGGCAAGAACCAGAAACTTTTTTGACCCCTGTCAGCGATAAGAGCTTATCGGGGCCCCCTCCCGCCCACCCTGCGCCGGGGTAACCAGGCCAGAGTCGTGTGTTGACAAAACAGAGCAACAGAGCACTAATCACTGCTTGCACTGCGCGAAGTAAGCAAAACAGGGCAAAAAGCATGTCAAATCATCAACAACAGCAGCCTTTGTTGTTTGCCCAGACTGACCTTCGAAGCAATTCCCTAGCGCAGTATCTGGATATTTGCGACTCAGACCATCACCAATAGCGGCTTGCTGAGCATTATCTCAGTCTTCTGTTGCATCTGCTTCAGTATTGATTTGTTCCTTTCCCTCCTCCCAAAGCACGTCGACCTGTCAGCCAGTCAACCAACCCCTTCACGATGCCCACGCGCACGACACGATCAGGGCGCGCGTCAACAAGGGCCGCCGCAGCATCCTCGACCACCAACACACGCGCATCAAACGCAGCCGCCTCCCGCCAGTCCTCACTGAACGTCGATGTCCCTGAGGAGGCCCCCGACAACGAGCTCCGTACCCAGGTCGCCGCCGTCTTTCGCGAGGCACAGCGCAACACCGCGACTCACCGAAAGTCTGCAGTTACCCTGCGCAAGCTGCAGGAGGCGTGCTGCTACGAGCCCACCACCGCCAAGAAGGCTGCTGCCGCCGATTTCGACGAGAATGACTTCAACAGCGAGTTCGTGCGCTGCGTCCTGCGCCTGATGCCTGTCAAGAAGAGCGAGGCTGTCGGCGAGAGGACCATCCGGTTCGTGGGCGTGTTTATGAGGCACTCCATCGACAAGGACAACGAGCTCGCCGGCGAGGTGGATGAGGATGCCAGCACAATGCCCGAGACCCCGAGCACCAGGCTCACTGCCAGGCTGATGGAGGCAGTGCTGCCCTTGATGATGGCCAAGGACAAGTTTGTCAGATACCGGTCCACCCAGCTCATCTCACATATAGTCAACTCCCTCGACGCCATCGACGACGACCTCTTCCAGAAGCTGCGCTACAGCCTGCTCAAGAGGATCCGCGACAAGGAGGCCATGGTGCGCGCACAAGCCGTCCTGGGTCTTGGCCGGCTGGCAGGCAACCAGATCGAGGCCGAGGCCAACTCGGACGACAGCGACGGGGATGAGGCCAGCGGCCTGCTGGAGAAGCTCCTCGAGGTGCTCCAGAACGACCCCAGCGCGGACGTGCGGAGGTCGCTACTCGTAAACCTTCCCATCCTGCCCAATACGCTCCCGTTCCTGCTGGAGAGGGCAAGAGACCAAGATGCCATGACGCGAAGAGCAGTGTATTCTCGTCTGCTACCGGCCCTCGGAGACTTCCGCCACCTGTCGCTCTCTATGAGAGAGAAGCTACTACGATGGGGTCTTCGGGACAGAGACGAGACGGTCCGTAAGGCGGCAGGTAGGCTCTTCCGCGAACGGTGGATTGAGGATTGCGCCGGCGCGCCGCCTCTGAACGAAGAGGGACAGACTGCCGAGGCGCCTGCGCCCAGCTTCGACGGGCTGCTCGAGCTCCTGGAGCGTATCGATGTCGTCAACTCTGGCGTCGAGAACGGCGTCGCGCTCGAGGCCATGAGGGGTTTCTGGGAGGGCCGCCCCGACTACCGCGAGGGCGTCACATTTGACGACAACTTCTGGGAGACCTTGTCAGCAGAGTCTGTCTTCATGGCTCGCAGCTTCAACGAGTTCTGCCGCAACGAGGGCAACGGGAAGTACGAGGACCTGGTCGAGGAGAAGCTTCCCGAGGTCACCAAGCTCGGTTTCTACCTGGAGCGATACGTCAAGGTCCTGGTGGATGCCCTCAAGAGGATAGCCCAGCAGCAAGAGGAGCTCGACGAGGAGGACGAAGAGGAAGACACGGTGGAACAGGAGTTCATCGTCGAGCAGCTTCTGCACATCGCCATGACCCTGGACTACTCCGACGAGGTGGGCCGCAGGAAGATGTTCTCCCTGCTCAGGACGACACTGTCCATCCCCGAGCTTCCCGACGAGGTCACCAAGCTCACTGTCAACGTGCTCCGCGACATCTGTGCCCCGGACAATGCAGGCGAGCGCGAGTTCTGCAGCGTGGTTCTCGAGGCCGTGGCGGATGTGCACGACACGATCGTTGACGAGCCGAACGACGACGAGAGCTTCCACTCGGCCAAGTCTGAAGTCGACGAGGATGAGGAGCGCAGTGGCAGGCACGGAAAGGCAGACAAGGACGACGAGCTGACGGAAGAAGAGGCGCACGCAAAAGCCGTCAAGGAGATCGTCATCAACATGAAGTGTCTGCACATTGTCCAGTGCATGCTGACCAACGTCTCCGGCAGCCTGCAGGAGAACGACCACCTGGTCTCTATGCTCAACAACCTGGTCGTGCCGGCTGTCCGTAGTCACGAGGCGCCGGTACGTGAGCGTGGTCTGTTGTGTCTGGGACTTTGTTCCCTGCTGGACAGGTCACTGGCTGAAGAGAACTTGACACTGTTCATGCACTTCTTCAGCAAGGGCCACACCGCGCTTCAGATCACCGCCCTACACATCCTTACAGACATCCTGAACGTGCACGGAGCCCAGCTCCTCTCCAACAACCCAACGCTCATGAGGGTCTACGTGAAGGCCCTCCGCTCAGGCTCCAAGTCCCCCGAGATCCAGGCCGTTGCTACCATCGCAGCCTCCAAACTCCTGCTTGGCCGTGTCGTTACCGATCCCGACGCCTCTGCCGAGTTCCTCAAGACCCTGGTCATCGCCTACTTCGAGCCTGCCTCCTCGCAGAACCAGAGCGTACGCCAGGCGCTCAATTACTTCCTGCCCGTGTTCTGCTACTCGCGTCCCGAGAACCAGGACCTCATGCGGGCGGTGGCGCTCGAGGCGCTGCATACACTGTACAACGTGCGGGAGGGCCTAGACGATGACGATGCGGACGTCGATGATGAGATGGTCAGCCTTGCGACCATCGGTGCTTGTCTGGTGGACTGGACGGATCCGAGGAAGTGCTATAGCCCGGACGCGGCCACAGAGGCCGAAAAGAAAAATGTGAATGGAGATGTGCACCTGGAATTTGCGCGGAATATACTCGCGAGGTTGGATTCAAACTGCAGCAGTAAGTTAAGCTTTTTTCCCCCATTTCTTTCTCAACAAGAGAAAGCTTCGAGCCCCTCAAGAGGCACCATCATGTTCGGCAGAGAATTGCTAACAAGGCTCCGCCCACAGGGGAAGAAAAGAAGGTCGTCGCGGCCCTCCTCGGCAAGCTCTACATCTCGCCCGCCTCAACCGAGGAGAAGATCCGCGAGCTCTATACCGAGGTCTCGGAGGCCGTCGAGATGAACCTCATCTCGGACACGACGGGTCGAAACGCCCTGTACAAGATCCACGTGTCCCTTGGCAAGATTGTCAACACCCTGGACCAGGCCAAGGAGTCCGGCAGACGCAGGTCGACCATGAGCCGTAGTGTGTCTCTCGGGCCTGACGAGCACGTCGGCGCTGCTGTTGCCAGCGCCGGCCCTTCTGCGCGGGGCGCGACGGCCGAGCCGCGGATCAAGGAGGAGGAGGACGAAGATGATGATGGGGTGTCGAGGGCGGACGATGGCGGGGAGGACGATAGTAACGAGGGCACGGTCATTCAGAATATGGACGTCACCACCAAGACGGAACCTGGAGACGGTGACTCGCTTGTCAGCGAACTGTTGGATGATGACGGGGATACAATTATGGGCTGATCTCTTTGACTGTGCTTTTTCTTTCTTTCTTTTTGGTCTCACTCGCTGCGGATAATCTTGTGCTTGATGAGGAATGATGATGGGTATGGGTCCTTTCGGGGGCTCCTGGAATGGATGATGGGTGGCGGCTCGGTCTGGTTGATTCCGTCTTGTCTCGTTTTCTTCTATTACGCGAAACGTGTGTTGGAATCTTCACGACTTTCATCATCATTCATTGGATATATACTAAATGGCCTTGTCATTGATCTGGTTTGATTATGTCTTGTCGTCATGATTGACCTTTCGCTCTCTCTCTCTGTCTGTCTGTCTGTCTGTCTGTCTAGTGAACATGATGTCCAGGATACCCACCCAAAGCTCACAGCGTACCCAACCAGTACAAAAGTCCACCAAGCCCGATATTGATGATGTGATGCTGACCCAGTGTCCACGCCACGCAGTACAGATATTTGGGCGAGAACACAGTCCAGATGAACAGGTGCGTCCTGAGCGCCGTACAGGCGGCCATCACAGACGCCACGCTGGCGGACGCGAACACGGTCAGCAGAGTGACGTGGCGCACGTACACGCCCCTCGCCCCGGCCCTGCGCTTGCGCACGAGCAGCACGTTGGTCGCCGTCACCCAGTAGATGGGCGCTGCCCAGTTGCTCACGAACGTGAGGACGCCGACGGTAGCGACGTCGAAGTTGCGCACGCCGTTGTAGGCGCTCGAGAGGTCGACCGACGAGATGGCGTTGGTGCCGCCGAGGGCGAAGAAGGAGGCGTACTGCAGGAGGAGGGAGGTGACGGTGAGCTCCGTGAGGGTGAGGCTCTGCGCGGAGAGGAACTTGAAGAGGATGTCGAAGAGCAGGAACAAGGGGACGTTGGTCGCGCGGGACTGCGTCACGGCGAGGAGCGTGTACAGGTGGTGCAGGGTCTCCACGGCAGAGACGCGCTGTGAGACGCGATTCTTGCTTGCGATGGAGTACACAACGCAGGCTGCCGCGAGCGCCAGGCCGACAAAGACAGCTTGTGCCCTCGCCACCAGCGAGGGACCCTGGGTGAGGTCAAGAAGGGACCGCGCGAAGCCCGCGACGAGTTCTGGGGCGTCCTCGTTGGTAAAAGCGAGCTTGAAGGTGAAGGCGGCAAGGGCCAAGCCTGTGCTGCCGGTGATGGCGAGGAAGCGAGGGAGGCCGTCGAAGCCCTGAAGGAGCTCGCGGTGCAGCCAAAGGTAGGTGATGCTGATGAGGGCCCAAAGACGGACAGGCTCGGGCTGCAAGAAGATTTTGACGATATCTGGCTCCCCAGCAAATTTCTGCCCGGTCTGGTTCCAGCCTCTGACAACTCGTGTTGTTACGAAGGCGAAGAGAAGTGCCGTTAGGTGCCCAACTGTGGATTTCGAGGTCCTATGGACAAAAATTAACAACGATGAAGAACAGTGAATGCCAGGTGCTTTCAACACGACTCACCCACTGAAGCCTCTCCAGCTGATATATGTAAACCATGCTGTTGCGGTGTAGTACCAGAAATGGTGCTCCTCCTCTACATAGCTACTGGCAAACATCATCACGCCATATGCGGCGGTGATGAGGGTGAGTGGCACGGCTCCTGTGGACAGGCCGCCAGCATTCTGGTATGCCGAAAATACAGCCAGGGCGGTCGCTGCAATGGCAGCCGTTTGTCCGATGGTAAGTCTAGGAATATCATAATTGCTCGCCATGCTACTCAACAGCCTTTGCGCGTCTCTAAGCCACTGCGGATGACGGTTAGCACAAGCTCGAGCAGGACTTTGGTGATTGGAGAGTACATACCTGCGACATCGCTGCAGCCCAGTCATCATCTAGATTCGTTCTACTGCCCATGATTTTATATGAATCCTTCAGTAGCCACCATCGGCATGCGAGATCCTCGACATCTGACTCTTTAAGCACACAGGGATCAACCTTTGTAGACACATTGAAAAGCTCTCCACCGAATGTAGCGGATATAATGGCAAGAATCTGTTCCGCATTGCGCATGAGAATCTGCGCTCGATCGATGCCTATTCTCATTAGAATCAGCAAGGTTCCATGCCACGATGTCCCGAAATCGGCGTACCATGCGGCCAGAAAGGCAGAAATTCTGAGATGAAGGCCCCGAGATTGTTCTTGGGGGCAGGAAAGCCAAGCAGAGCGCCAAGGGTTGGAGCAAGGTCAGACTGCTCAATGACGGAGTAGTATCTGAAGTCGTCCTGCAAGGCCACCGGAGCCTCAAACTCTCCTCCCAAGGCCTTCAGCTTTGGGGATAGAAAGACAAGTGCTGGGGAGGTTTCGCCGGGTGCGGAGCCTCCATGATTTCCGGCGTCGTTCATACCATGATCGCCTAGCAATATCAAAAGTGTGGACTGAAGGTGAGATTGTGACTGGATGGCAGTGTATATCTGCTTGACTATGCCGTCCATCTCAGTCTGCTTTGGGATCATGTTCATGCTATTTCTCACAACGTTAGCATCCTCTTCCAGGACGGCGCACTGGGGGGGGGGGCATGCTGCTGTCTGACCTCCGCGGTCCTCCCTTGTGGCCGATATGGTCCAGGCCAAGATAATGCAGGACCATAGTGTTCCAATCATCATTTTGGAGCTCATCTGGGACGTGTCTTGTCACGTTGTTATCCACCTCCGTAAAGTCCTATCTCTCGTCAGCCCACGTCGTCTCTTCGCCGGGGCAGTTGCAGGATCCGTACAGCAACAAAGAAGCTCGATGTGCCATCCGCCCGATCAAAGAAGCCGGGGAAAAGCTTCAGCCAGGTATCATCTCCGTATAAGAGCAGCTTTCCCGAGTTTTTTGCCTTCATCTGCGCCAACCATGTATCCTGCGAGGCAAGGGAAGAAGACTCGTCTCCTTCGTCGATGTTCAGTATGACGTCGAGGAAGGAGGGGATGGAACCGGTCGTGATCGCCTTGATCCTGGGCATTGTAACGGTGGGCGATGTCGCGTGCGCGGTAAAGGGGATCGCAAAGCCATCTCGTATTAATCTGTCGCGGGTGGTCAGCGCTCGTGTCAGTCGGAGGCAGTTCCTCTAGTTGATAGATTCGCGACTCACGATTGGGTGTACTCGAAGCCAGACTTGGGCGAGTAGACGAAATCACTGTGCCTTCTATCAGCATGGAGCCAAGGAGGTTTTTTTTTTGGGGGGGGGGGGGGGCCTTGTCGACAGGACGTGCCTTCGTAGAGCATCCACGAGCATGAATACCACCCGGTCGAAGGGCGCTGCGGGTGGTGGTCCATGTTCGGAGTCGTCGTAGACGGCGAGACCTGGGAGCAGTGGCTTGTAGGGGAAGAAGCCTGTGCCAAAGACATAGATGGCAATTGGGAGGAAGACATTGGCCGCAGCGAGCAGGACTGTCGAGAGAGTCGTCACATCATGTTGAGAGCCCTTCATCTCTTGTGCGCGCGGCTCAGCACAGGCTCATGGGAGGGAAGGGGAGAGAGGGAGGGAGAGGATATCGAGGGACACGGAACTAGGGGCTCAGTGAAAAGCTCTCCATCGCAATGAGAAGAGGAGAACTGGGGGTTATTATGGATGACGACTTTTGTTGCGTTTGGTTACGCAGTCGGTCAAATACGTTCAGAAAAGCTGTGTTCAATATGTACGTGGTAGGTGCCAGCTCCAAGATGCTCAAGTCGTGCTGCATTGGACGTTGTTGGCCAGTTAGACTTCTTGTCAGCCTCGCATGTGGTCAGTGGTGTAGTGACTGGGAAGCCCCTGTTATACCACTTTGGGGGGTGGGCACAGGGGCCCACAGCCGCTGGCCGCCCCCCATTGCGATACCGCCTGCCATTCTCGACATCGCGGGCATCCTATGCGACAAGCACGTCCTCCTCCAATTCCATAGCAATCAGTCCTCCAGAGTTATGTCAACACCCCCCCCCCTTTTTTTTTTCCAGGCAGATCGGCTCCTCAAAGTAAACGAGAGTCTCTTCATCAGTTCATGGACTGTCGACAAGAGTTCACCTCTTCTTTCTGATCGTCTTCCGGTCGCCGTACTTGGGAAAGACAATATTCGATTTCCTGCCTCGTCTCTTAACGACCTTGCCCTTCTTCGATTTCGTCTGGGATTTGGCAGAGGTTTCGATATCCATGGCTGCTGTAGAATTGATAGTCAATATATTGATCATCTATTCAGAAATGACAACCTGTGTTGTAATAATCTTGGGACTGCGTCCAAACATAGGACTTCCTCCAGGGAATCTTCTTACTGTCGTTTGCCTTCTCTTCAGCAGTAGTACCCTCTTTCTGTTCTGCCTCGTCCTTGTCTTCCGCATCACCCATCTCTCTCTCGGGCACTGGCTTGGGCTGCGATGCAATCTCGAGCAGCTTGGCTGAGAGGCGTTCCTGGCGTGCGTCTTCCACAGGCCCAAAGACCTTGGCCTTCAGCCTCTGATTGTTTGCCTTCACCGTGCTCGCGCGAGATGACTTGGCCATCTTGTAGATTATTTTTGTAATAGGCTCGAGGTCAGAGGTGATCTAATGAAGTAAATTGGGGCGATAATGCCTATGTTGGTGTTGTCACAGCTGGTTGAGATCGCAAATGTTAAAGTCTTGGGGGAAAATGCAGGGTCTTCACACATCCGGCGCTGCGACTCTCGACTGGAAAGATTTGGGGAATGGGTTTCTCTTATCGCGATAAATTTCTGCCGCGGCTTAGGGGGCCCCACCGCCTTCCTGAATTTGCCATGGGCAGCCTTGCGCCAACGTCGATCGTAGATCAGTCAGTGCCTACCACCCTGCAAATAACCTCATCATTGCGGCAGGAGTTTGAACTTGGGCCAAAGAGGCCACGGACAAAGCCAGTTGTCAGTCCTCTTGACATCCTTGTGGCTCTGGCATGGCCGCCTAGGAAGCTACGCGCATTTGTGTCCCCTTCCTCTGCCTCATTTGTCTCTCTTAACTTTGGGTTTCGATTCACATGCTCTGGCCGTGCACGAATCTCAATTGCCGCCTCATCGTCCCCTACGCGACCCCCTCCACGACACCGAATTGAAAGCCTCCCTTCCTACCCGTATCCTCCAAGAGAGGAAGCAGTGACTCGTTCGTCTATCGTCTTGTCTGTCGAAGAAAAGAAGCAAAAGAAGAAGAAGAAGAGAAGAAGAAGAAGAAGCAGAAAGAGCCCAGGCTGTGGCAGACTCGATGATCATGGCTTCCATACCGCCGCAGGAGGAGTACCGCGCCTTGGTGAAGCGCATCAATAGCAGCAGTTACCTGTTGAACAAGCAACTGCAGCGCATATGCCTGCAGAATAATATGAAGTCCAGCGGTGTCAAGGCTGACCTGCAATCCCGCGTGGTCGATGGTAAGTTGGATCGTTCCAGGACGCACTGTAGATCGTTTTGTCACTTGCATATCTAGGCCAAGTCTGGGGGCCTACCCGCGCTCCCCTCCCACACAGGCCGCCACTACCCCTCCCCCACCTCTTCCATCCGACATTCCCATCACTTAACTCCCTCCTACCTTAATTTTCAGGCTTGGTGTGCTCGCCATTTTCCAATACGAGGACTGACCTGCATCCTGATACAGCACTCAACAAAGCCTTCGCCTCAGGCGACGCCCACAGGTATCGCCAAATCGAGGACAGCATCTTCCGTGAGAGGCAGGACCTGGCTGCATCACGAGGTTACGCAGCAGCAACCACGAATACAGGAGCGTCACAGTCCCACGTTCACAGCACTCGCTCCCCCGGTCTTCCTTCTTCCGCGAGCCTTGGCCAATCCTCAAGCATGTCCAGTGGCTACGCCGGCTACCAGCAGGCAAATGGTCTCTCTGGCTTTGGGTCCTATGTAGCAACAAATGGCCAGAGGGCGCAGCATGTGCCTTCCCAAGGTATGTTCGACACCCTCTTGCGTCTGTTGAACTCTCGGCTGCACGTCGTTAAACAGCTGAGCTGACTCCTTCAAGGGCCTTCATACCACCCTAGCCCTTTCTACCATTTCTTGGAGAGAATAGGAGACACTCACGTCTGCGAAGGTAAGTCGATGGCGCATTCTGTCTTTCTTTTTTTTTTTTTCTCGGGGAAAATGCAACTGTGCTAACAGAAGCAGTTATGACACAGCACAGGAACTCTATCAACATTAGCATACAGGCACAGAACTACCCGATCCTGCAGCAGTGTACCACGGACAAAACCCTCAGGGTCATGGTGTTCTGTGCTGCTTCCAACTTCGGCACACAGGACATCGCTTTCCCCCACCAGTCAGAGCTGAAAGTGAACGGGGACGATGTCAAGGCCAACCTGAGAGGTTTAAAGAACAAGCCCGGCTCCACGAGACCTGTCGACATAACAGACCTCCTCCGGCTCAAGATTACATCCTACCCCAATACCGTCGAATTCACATACGCTCTAACCCAGAAGGCAGGTGAAAAGGCCGTTCAAAGTCAAGTCAGGCGTTCCTCGGCATTCCTCAACGCCTTGTCGTACAGTTGCTAGGCACAAATGCTGACCTCTGTTGCTTCCCGATCTAGCGCTTCTACCTCTCCATACACGTCTGCAAGTCCATACATGTAGACAGTCTCGTGCAGGCCATATCAGGCCGGAAGATCTCCAAGGACTCTGTAATCAAGGAGCGTGAGTCTCACACCCGCCGCACCTCGTGCCAAGCATTGATAGCAGCTAATAATGTTATGCTAGTCACAAGAAAGGCTCACGATGCTGAGATTGAGCTCTCATCTCAAGTTCTGTCTCTAAAGTGCCCTCTCTCCTACATGAGGCTCAATACACCCATCCGCGCGACTACCTGCACACACGTCCAGTGTTTTGATGCCACCTCATATCTTCAGCTGCAGCAGCAGGGCCCTCAGTGGGTGTGCCCTGTTTGTAGCAAGCCAGCCCCATTCGAGCGGCTGGCTATTGATGAGTAAGTGTTTTGGTTTTTTTTTTTTTTAGGGGCGACTTCTTGTGTTCTGAATATGTGCTCTTGCTAATCTGCTCCAGATATGTGCGAGACATTCTGAGCAATACTCCCAGCTCTGTTGAACAGATTGACATCGAGCCGAGCGGTCGATGGAAGATTCATAAGCCTGCGGAAGCCGTAGCAAATCCGCAACCGCGGTACGATGCCTTCGAACTAGATGATGATGATCTCGTCGTCTCCGAGATGAACAGATCCAGAGATTATAGCACCAACAGTCCGAATACCGTCGGTCCTGCGACTGGAGTTCTGACGCCAGCCTCTGGCTTCTCTAAAGAAGGGTCCTCCTCGGTACAGAGACCTGGAGGAACCAAACGAGCCCATGAGGTCATCGACCTGACACTATCGGATGACGAGGATGAGGAGCCCTCACAACCGCCGCCCAAGCGACTTCAGCTACATCGTCCCTTCCCTGGTGGCCCGTCCGCCTTTCTCTAGTCACCAAGCGAAACCTCTTGCGCATCATACGAGATCATGGGGCACACACAGCTGGGTTGATAGCAACAATACCAGCGGGGGGGCCCGGGGGAGGGGCACATGTTGATCTGTGTGTCAATAAATACTGCGCATGAGGGAAATAGAAGCCTCAAAATATTCCGAGACGAGAGCACTGAAGAAACAAAACAACGTCTCTGGTGCCGGACAGAATTACCCAAAAGGGTATTATCGGTGGCTACGTCTCTCTTGAAGGTCCTGGGTGACTGCCGTCGCCGTGTGGACTAGGGGGGCTACTGCTTGCTGTTGGGTTGGGAGGCAAAGGGATAGATTATTTTGGCATTGCAAGGCGTTCTAGGGTGTTGGCGGCCGTGAAAGGGGTTATACCAAAAACCATATGGTGGCTAACTGGACAGGATCGTGCTGAAAGATTGGACAGTTCATGAGGGTAGGGTACTTAGCAAAGGCAGTAGTACATGCGGACCAGGATGATCATAGCTGTTCAAAAAGGCTGACCCAAAACAAAAACCCAAAAAAAAAAAAAAAAAAAAAAAAACCCCCCAAAAAAACACAACCCCCCCCCCCCCCCCCACCACCCACCCCCCCCCCCCCC